>OY821521.1:164084960-164294960 GCA_963682025.1 Cordilura impudica | reverse complement strand
AAAAAAAATTAATTAAAATAAAATAAAATAAAACAAAATAAAATAAAATAAAATAAAATAAAATAAAAAAAAAAATAAATAAAATAAAATAAAATAAAATAAAATAAAATAAAATAAAATAAAATAAAATAAAACAAAACAAAATAAAATAAAATAAAATAAAGTAAAATAAAATAAAATAAAATAAAATAAAATAAAATAAAATAAAATAAAATAAAATAAAACAAAATAAAAGAAAAGAATAGAAAATAAAATAAAATAAAATAAAATAAAATAAAACAAAACAAAATAAAATAAAATAAAATAAAATAAAATAAAATAAAATAAAGTAAAATAAAATAAAATAAAAAAAAAATAAAGCAAAACAAAAAAATAAAAAAAATAAAATAAAATAAAATAACAAAAAACAAAATAAAATAAAATAACAAAACAAAATAAAATAAAATAAATGGCGTTTTCGATTCTAACAAAAAATGTCGCACTTTATTTGCACTTTTTTCGAAAAGTGTATTTTTTTATATATTCTAAATTAAGTGTAACCTCATTTTATACATCAATCGAAAGGTCTCAAAGTGCTGTATTCATAAAATGAAAAAAAAATTTATTAATTTCCTCTTTGAAGTCATGGGGTGAAAATATTCCAAAAAGGGGAACAATGTGGAAATATTCTCACACTATGAGCTGAAAGAAGTCAATGGGTATAATTTTTTGTGATATGTGAACGCCCGATTTTGAGACCTTTCGATTGATGTATAAAATAAGATTGCTCTTAATTTAGAATGTATAAAAAAATACACTTTTCGAAAAAAGTGCAAATAAAGTGCGACATTTTTTGTTAGAATCGAAAACGGCAAAAATAAAATAAATTAAAATAAAATAAAGTGAAGTAAAGTAAAGTAAAGTATGTTCCTCTCAGGAATAAATAGGAATAAATATATATATATAAAGTAAAGTAAAATAAATAAAATAAAATAAAATAAAATTAAATAAAATAAAATAAAAAATAAAATAAAATAGAAAATAATAAAATAAAATAAAATAAAATAAAATAAAGTAAAATAAAATATAATAAAATAAAATAGAATAAAATAAAATAAAATAAAATTAAAAAAAATAAAACTAAATAAAATAACATAAAATAAAATAAAGTAAAATAATATGAAATGAAATATAAAAAAATAACATAAAATAATATACTTCGAAATCAAATAAAATAAAATAAAATAAAATAAAATGAAATGAAATGAAATGAAATAAAATAAAACAAAACAAAATAAAATAAAATAAAATACAATAAAATAAAATAAAATAAAATAAAAAAAAAATAAATTAAAATAAAACAAAATAAAATAACATAAAATGAAATAAAAAAAAATAAAATAAAATAATATAAAATAATATAAAATAAAATAAAATAAAATAAAATAATATAATATAAAATAAAATAAAATAAAATAAAATAAAATAAAATAAAATAAAATAAAATAAAATAAAATAAAATATTATAAAATAAAATAAAATAAAATAAAATAAAATAAAATAAAATAAAATAAAATAAAATAAAATAAAATAAAATAAAATGAAATAAAATAAAATAAAATAAGATAAAATAAAATAAAATCAAATAAAATAAACAAAATAAAATAAAATAACATAAAATAAAATAAAATTGGATAGAATAAGTCGATTTAATAGTGTTATTTGTATGGGGACAAGGTCTGAACATGGACCGCATTTCACCAATTTCAATAGCGTTCATCCTATGGCCGATAAAAGCTTATATACCAAATTTCATCAAAACATATTCATATTTGCGACCTGTAGTTTGATTACAAGGTTTACATGGACACACAGTCGGACGGACGGACACGGACATTGTTAAATCGACTCAAAAAGTGATTCTGATTCGATCGGTATAATAAAAGATGGGTCTAGGTCAAATATTTTTGGTAGTTACAAACAGCAGCACAAAGACATTATACCCAAACCACATAGTGGTATAGGGTATAATTACATGCAATAAAATAAAATAAAATGAAGTAAAATAAAATTAAATTAAATAAAATACAAGAAAATAAAATAAAAATAAAATAAAATAAGATAAAATAAAATGAAAAAAAAATAAAATACATTAAAATAAAAAAATAAAATAAAATAAAACAAAATAAATTAACATAAAATGAATAAAATAAAATAAAATGCAATAATATAAAATTAAATAAAATGAATAAAATAAAATAAAATAAAATAAAATACAATAAAATGAAATAAAATAAAATAAAAAAAAAATAAAAAAAAAAATTAAAATAAAAAAAAAATAAAATAAAATAAAATAAAAAAAAAAATAAAATGAAATAAAATAAACAAAATAAAATAAAATTACATAAAATAAAATATAATTAAATAAAATAAAATAAAATTAAATAAAATAAAATAAAATAAAATAAAATAAAGTAAAATAAAATAAAATAAAATAAAATAAAATAAAATAAAATAAAATAAAATAAAATAAAATAAAACAAAATAATATAAAATAAAATAAAATAAAATAAAACAAAATAAAAAAAAATAAAAAAAAATAAAATAAAATAAAATAAAATAAAATGAAGTAAAATAAAATAAAATAAAATAAAGTAAAATAAAATAAAATAAAATAAAATAAAATAAAATAAAATAAAATAAAATAAAATGAAGTTAAATGAAATTAAATAAAATAAAATAAAATAAAATAAAATAAAATAAAATAAAATAAAATAAAATAAAATAAAATAAATTAAAATAAAATAAAACAAAATAATATAAAATAAAATAAAATAAAGTAAAATAATATAAAATAAAATAAAATAAAATAAAATAAAATAAAATGAAGTTAAATGAAATTAAATAAAATAAAATAAAATAAAATAAAATAAAATAAAATAAAATAAAATAAAATAAATTAAAATAAAATAAAACAAAATAATATAAAATAAAATAAAATAAAACAAAATAAAACAAATAAAATAAAATAAATTAAAAAAAATAAAATAAAGTAAAATAAAACAAAATAAAATAAAATAAATTAAAATAAAATAAAATAAAATAAAATAAAATAAAATCAAATATAACAAAACAAAATAAAATAAAATAACATAAAATAAAGTAAAATGAAATAAGATAAAATAAAATAAAATAGAATAAAATAAAATAAAATAAAACAAAATAAAATAAAATCATTTAAAATAAAAAAAACAAAATAAAATAACAAAACGTGTATTCAAATTTCGCTTGCTGTACTATATGCAAAATTTTGGGCTGATCGGAATTCAGCGGAAGTTCCAGCAGACACTGAAAAAAGAAACAATAATTAAAACAATTTTTTAAATTTCCATTTTCTACATATTTCACTGATTGCACTCTATTTTAACAGAGTTATACAAATAGTGCATATTGATTTGTTAGGATAACCACTTAACTAGAGGCGAAAAGGACCCGTAACATTGTAATACATAAATATACAATTTTTAATAATTTAAATTTTCTTTTTTGCAGATAGATTTTCAATAGTTGGGGTGACCCTGATGATAAACTCCGATGCGCCTGTAAATTCATATATAGTATTTCTCTTCCATTTGCTCAAAGGCGCCTATTTTAATTCACCCTATTATACAACCAGTTAGTCTTCTACATTATGTTCTAATTTATGATGCCATCGCAATGATTTCCGTTAAAGATTACCCAGCTACCAACGGTTCTGATATTATAAATTAAATTAACGAGCATTATTCTTCTAAATAACTCCTCATTCGTGTTTATTAGTTTGTTTGAGTTTTTGATAAGAAATAATTAAGAATGCAACCTAAAAGTATACTTGCACTTTTAATTACTTCAGGTAATTAGCCTTGGCAAATATAAACTTAAAAACTAGTTAATAAACTCTTGAAATAAACAACAAGCTAACAAAATAAAATTATGAAAAAATGTTTCAAAACATTTCTTTGTAAGAAAAATATACATTCTTCGAAACTTTTATTATAAAAACTTAGAGCCTGGTTATTATACTTCAACTTATATATATATATAAACAACTAAAAGTATGCTTTAATTTTTTAAATTTGTAACAAAAATCTATTTCAATGGTTTATTAAATCTTTATTACTTATTCTTTTTTTTATAACTAACAAAAAATCTATTGCAAATAAATAACTTTTATAAAGTTTCCGTTTCGTTTATTTTTGTTGTTGCTGTTGTTGTTATATTTTGTGTATATTGTCGACCTTTTTATTTAACAATTGACCACACAAGTTTATTTGTTATTTGGTAATTGCAATCGTGAGCAGACATGTGTTGTTTGGTTGGTTGGTTTTTTTTTTCTTCTGGTAGACATTCAACATCAAAATCAAATAGAAAATTTACTTTCATCTGTTCACAACAATTCTATTTATTTGATTGTCTGTACGATCGACAGCATTTAGTGTTTTTGATTTGTGTTTACACAAATGTACGAAAACATAATGGTGGTTGGCAAACAAATAACATGGTTCATTGTGAATATGTGAGTAAACAGATGGATGAGCACGGAAGTAGCAGGCTTTATTGAAATTCCAGGAATTTTGGAACTATTGATGGCAATAATCTGTAACAATCCCCAAAAAATCTACAAGAAATCTGAGAGCATTATGCTAAAAGAATAAAAAAAAAATTTAAATAAACTAATCTCCACAACTAATGTCTAAATTAATACAAATTTATTGTCAGTCGTACACTCCAAAAAAAAGTATAAAAACGAAATAGATGCTATTCATGGGAGCCATATGTAATGAAAAGTTGGATCATTACTATTGAATTTAACATGTCCTTGGATGGAATTTATTTTGCAAAGCTCCAGTGAATTACATTTAAACTAACTAGCAGATTCCAGCCCCCGAAATTCGAGCGCAAATTCTAGGAAATTCAAATTTTTCATTAAATAAAGACCCTAGAAGTATGCTAATCAATTATACCCAATTGACAAATCAACACAAAAAACAAACTCATTTACAAACACATTAACAAATTTAATAAACACACACATCGCATTGCATAATTTTATGTATGTGTTAGTAGCAACTTTAAATGCAATTTACTCAAAACAAAGGATCAAATTTAAAAATCTGTAAATCTGCAAAACGGCTAAAAAGAAATACCTTTCAAATGATATAAGTTTGGTACAAATCGGGATAAACGGTAGAACAAAACATCAGTCACAAGAAATCGCCTAGCCTATTAATATTATAGATATTAAAAAAAAAAAATCAATTTAGTTCAAATCAATTTCAATTTCATTTTCTTACATAAAGGGTATTTTATTTTGCTGGGATAGAACTTACGAAAGAGTTAGCTGTGAAACGTCGCCAGTCGCAGGAATTGGCGCTCTGTCCATCAACTACGTGGAAAATTTTGGGCAAAGATTCCAGCTGGTGCAGCAGTTAAAGCCACAAGACCATCATGTACGTTGTTCTTTCACCAATTGGGCTCTTAAGGCAGTTGGAAACTTACCCGATGTTTAATAGCCAAATTGTGTTCAACGATTTTGCCACATATGGAGTGAGCCCTATCCACAACAGAAACTGTAGACTCCATTGCATGAAAAAAATATACCGTTTGGTGGGGTTTATATACTGGTGACATCATCGGACCTTATTTCTTCAAAAATGAAGCGCTGATCGTTACCGCATCATGATCAATGATTTTTATACCCTATACCACTATGTGGTTTGGGTATAATGACTTTGTGCTGCTGTTTGTAACAACCAAAAATATTTGACCTAGACCCATCTTTAATTATACCGATCGAATCAGAATCACTTTCTGAGTTGATTTAACAATGTCCGTCCGTCCGTCCGTCCGTCCGTCCGTCTGTGTGTCCATGTAAAGCTTGTAATCAAACTGCAGGTCGCAAATATGAATATATTTTTATGAAATTTGGTATATAAGCTTTCATCGGCCATGGGATGAACGCTATTGAAATTGGTGAGAATCGGTCCATGTTCAGACCTAGCCCCCATACAAATTACCCATATGAAATCGACATAAATTGCCATAAGATCCAAATTGTCATATAGATCTTACTCAAATTGGGTTTGTATGCGTTCATTACATCCATTAATGAGTAGTTCAAAAATGATCCCTTTGACCCCATACAGAGCTGCTTCCCTATCTTCACTTAAATCTATTAAAAAACAAAAATATTGCACTGATTCTTCTCAAATTTTGTTTGTATATATTTTTGCAAAATACAAGAGACTTTACCAAACATGATCAGGATCGGTCCATTTTTGGACCAAGTCCCTATATAGATATAGCATCCGATATGAACTTTTTCATATCTGCAGCCAAAAAAATTAATAAAAATGCCACTCAAATTCGGTTTTTGCTTATTTTCTATGTCCAGTTAGTTGGGCCTATGAGATAGGGTTTCTAAACGCATGGTATAGGGTATCATATAGTCGGTATAGACCGACTATAATTTTCTTACTTGTTTATTTTAAAATATTGATGACATAAGGCGACCAACGACTTATTGAAATCAAAATTTTTCGAGAAATGGACCTGTCAATTGGCCCCAAAGATGTTGCTATTGTGCTATTGTGAATAGTCATGTTTATAAACATTTATTTTTATACATTTACATTCTACAAATGTTGCTTTACCGTAACCTTTGTAGACAATATCAGAATATATAAAAAGTATTTAAAGAACAGATATTTATATTAAATAATGACCTTTCTGTATTTTTTTTTTGAATTATGTAATTATTGTAAACAATTGAAACACATTTTTTATAAAGTGCAAAATTATATAAATCATTTGGAAAATAATAATTAAAATTAAGAAACGAAAGAGAAAAAAATTTTAACCAAAGTATTTACTGGGATTTGAATATATGCAAAAAAAGAACCGCCAACGCTCTATATGGTAGAGCAACATTTGTACAATGCTGATGAATAAAAACAAATGTTTGTAAATATGAATCTTAACAATAGCAACATGTATTGTCTTAACTCATATTTTGTCTCACTAAGAATAAAGTTTGATATTTTATACTAAAATTTTATACTAGGACGAAATCCTGAAACCTATAGTCGTATCTTGTACTCTTATATTAAGACTACAGGCTTATACTAAGATTAAAGTTTCATACTAAGACTGAACTCTTATATTCGGACTAAAACTAAAAAAAAAGCTTATACAAACAGTAAATTCTTATGCTAAGAAAAAGTCTTTTACTAACGCAAAAGTCTTCTAGATAAACTAAATTCTTATAGCAAGAATGAAGTTGTGTACTAAGACTAAAGTCTTATACTGAGATTAACGTCTTATGCTAAGGCCAAAATCTAGTACTAAGAGTAAATTCTTAGCATAACACTAAAGTCTGATACTAATGCCGTTATCTTTTCTGACAAAAAATGTCGCATTTTATTTGCACCTTTTTCGAAAAGTATATTTTTTTATATATTCTGAACTAAGAGCAACATTATCTTATACATCTTATACATCAATTGAAAGGTCTCAAATTGTATTCATAATATGCAAAAAAATTTTGGTTAGTATCCCCTTTGAAGTCATAGGGTGAAAATATTCAAAAATGGCGAACAGGGGGAAATATTCTCACACTATAACCTGAAAGAAGTCAATGGCTGTATTTTTTTGCGAATTACAAGGGCTCGACTACAGATGCACTGCATTGAGATGATCTCAGGAAAATAGGTTATGGGAAAGAGGAAAGAGGGAGTAGTGTTTGTGGATATTTCACTTAAATTTTATTAGATTATAACTGTCAGGAAACACCTCTGCGAGGAGTTTATTCCACATACAGCTAGTTCGACTGATAAACGAATTCTCTCTGTAATGCTTTGTGCGGTCAACTGGACAATAGACTACAAACGGATGTGATCTACTAGAGAAGCGGGTAGAGGGAACCGAAACTCGGGCACTTGGAATAAGTTCGCTAATCTCAGAAGAACATTTCCCATGATAATATCTACAGAACAGTTATACACAACCCACATTCCGACGATGTTCCAATGAGTCAATAGAGTTGGATCCACTTCTGTCATTGGTGAGCATCAACGCCCTCCTTTGCACACGGTCCAGTAGCTCCAAAATAGACTTTGAAGCCCCTGCCCATATATGGGAGTTGTATTCCATTTTCGGTCGGATATAAGTGGTATAGACTTTAAATAGATCAGATGGAATGAAGTAATTTTTGCACCGTTTTAGTAAACCAAGAAACTTGAATGCTTCTTTCGACACTTGAAAAACATGCTCATTCCAACGAACTTCACATTGAATTCTCATGCCTAGAACATCAAGAGTATCCGACTCCTCAATATCTAAACCCCCATATATACAGATGACATTGTTGAATCCATGGCCCTATGGGTCAACATACAACATTGAGTCTTCAGCGCATTAAAATCAACCCTATTCGCTTTATCCCACTCGGAGATTGTTAACAGTTCTTGATTGAGTGTGTCATTCATTGTCCGCCTTTTGGTCTCAATCTCCAAGAGGCTTGGCCTACAATTAAAGGAAAATGAATGACAAATGCTGCTGTTATCTGTGAAAGAGTATATAGAGTTAAAAGTTTGACCAAGAAGGTCGTTCAGAAAGATAAGGAACAGAGAAGGAGAAAGAACGGAACCTTGCGGTACCCCTGAATCAAGCTGAAACTCATTAGATGAGACCACATCAATAACAACACGTATTGTTCGATCTCTGAGAAAACTCGATATAAATCGAGAGTAGTCATTACCGACCCTAAATGCAATAAACTTTGATATCAGTGCACCGTGCCACATACGATCCAATGCCTTGGAAATATCTAGAGCAACCACTTTACTTTCGCCAAAATTGAGAATGGATCGACTCCAGCGCTCAGAAAGTAGAGTTAACAGGTCTCCCGTGGAACGATTTCTACAAAAGCCATACTGACGATCATTAAGAAGTGAGTTGGCCTCTAGGTAGTTCACAAGATGGAAATTGATCATGCAATTGGACGGTAAGGCTGAAAAGGTTGGCCAATGGACTGGCTAGCATCGAAGAGCACTGTTTCAGCACCAGTGCTAGTATACCATTCGGGCAGTGGTTGATCGCTATCCGACAAAAATGAATTTTTTGCAAAAAGTTCAGCTAAAAAGTTAACCTTATCAACCGGCTCAGTGAATATTTGGTCATTCATTATGAGAGTTGGGATTGCAGAACTAGCATTATTCTTTACTGTTTTAACAAATGACCAAAAGCAGAAGGAACTTTAGCACGAAGACGCTGATCATGAAGAAACTTTTCGCGCCTTAGTACTTTAGCACATTCGTTTTTCGCCTGTTTGCGTTGCAGTTCAGTGAAGGAATTTTTATTTTCACGCCAAAGTCTGAATGCTTCCTCCCTGGATCTGACTGCATCTCTGCAAGCCTGGTTAAACCAAGATTTTTGATTAGATTTAGCCGAATTGTACTTTGATGGAGTGAATAATCTTATACCAAGCACTATTATTTTTTCCACCATTATCGCAGTAGCGTCAATATTATTGTCCAGGAACCAAATTTTCCAGTTACAAATGCTTGAAGAAATCGTTGTACTCGGCCCAACGAGCCTTTTCGTAAATAAAAACTGAGCGTTTCATAGCTGGTGTTAAAACACTATGAAGTACAGAGTACGAAAAAGATGCGGAAATGGTGCAGTGATCCGAATTACCGAGAGGTGCAAGAATTTTCACTTCATACTTGTCAGGGTGTGAAGTTAGAAAAAGGTCGAGAATATTTTGTCTTTGCTCTTCAATGCATGGAATGTGCGTTGGTTCATTCACTAGTTGCGCTAAGTGGTTATGCGCGGCGAAAAGCTGAACGTAACGGCCTTCGGGAGTTGTTTGACCCGAATGGTGAAGCCAAGAAGAGTTGTGAATATTGAAATCGCCGGACACTACGATTTCGCTATTCGGGCAACTTCCTAATATTTTAGTTATAGAATCAGAAAGGGCATCGAAGTCATTATAGGTATGCTCCCGTTCTATGTTTGGGCTTCTGTATAGAACCCCGAAAAGCAAAATGTGTGACCTGATTTTGAACTTATCAAAGTGAGTTATATTCTGCGTCATAACAGTTATAAAGCTGCTAGAACTGGTACACAACATTGTCGCGAATGTATATTGCAAGGCCCTGTGGATCAGCATCCTCACTTACCTGTGTCTCACATAAGGTGAAAACATCAGGCCGATGGAAACGAGTGTGGACATATACAGAGTAAAAATTCGTCCTCAGTCCACGTATGTTACAGAAATCTATGCTGAATTTACCAGACATTTCAAAATTAATAAAAATATAAGTCAATATTCCAAAAAATTTTTTGACTTTGAAACCTTTCGATTGATGTATAAGATAAATTTTATACTAAATCTTCATCTAAGAGTAAATTTTTTTACTAACAGTCAATCCTTATACTAAGACAAAAGTTTTTTGCTAACGCTAAAGTCTTATATTATAAATAATGTTTAACACTCAGACTAAAGTCTTATATTAAGACCATAGACTTATAGTAAGACTAAAGTTTTACGCTAAGACTAAGTATAAGGTTTTATATTTCTAAATAATAAGAATGCAACCTAAAAGTATACTTGCACTTTTAATTACTTCATGTAATTAAACTTGACAAAAATAAACTTAAAAACTAGTTAATAAACTCTTCAAATAAACAACAAGCTAACAAAATAATATTATGAAAAAATGTTTGAAAACATTTTCTCTTTAAGAAAAATTTTATTATGAAAACTTAGATCCTGGTTATTATACTTCAATTTGTATATATAAAAACTACTAAAAGTATGCTTCAATTTTTTATTAATTCGTTATTACTTACTAACAAAATATATACTGTAAATAAATAAGTTTTATAAAATTTCCGTTTCGTTTATTTTTGATGTTGTTGTTGTTTTATATTGAGACTAAAGTCTTATACGAAGACGAATGACTTATGTCAAGACTACTACAAGTCTTACACTAAGACTAGAGTTTAATATTAGACTTAGGTATTATACTAAAGCTAAAGTCTTATACTAAGATCAAAGTCTTATACTAAGACTGAATTGTTCTGGTAAAACTGCATAAGACTAAGGTCTTATACTAAGACTAAAGTGTTAAACTCAGTGTAATACTAAAAAATGAAGTCTTATAGTAAGACTAAAATTTTATACTAAGCTGAAAGTGTTATACTAATACTAAAGTCTAATACTAAGTCTAAAGTCTTGTACTAAAACTAAAGTCCAGAGAGAGTAAGTTCTTATAATAAGACTAAAGCCTTATACATAGACGAAAAATTTATACTAAGACTAAAGTCTTATACACAGACTAAAATGTTATCCTAAGAATAAAGCCTCATACTAAGATTAAAGCCTCTAGTAATTCTAAAGTTTTATACGAATGCCAAAATTTTATACCAAAACTAAAGTCTTATAGTAGGGCCAAAGCTAAGAATAAGGACTAAAGTGTTAAGCTTACGAGTATAACGAAGTCTAATACTAAAACTAAAGTCTTATTGTAAGACTAAAATCTTATTCTAAAGTCTTATACTAACTCTAACTAAAACTTGAACTAAAACTAAAGTCTTAAACTATAGACTTCTGGAGAGTCTAAATTCTTATGCTAAGACTAAAGTCTTATGCATAGACTAAAGATTTATACTAAGACTAAAGCCTCATACTTAGATTAAAGTCTCTAGTAATTCTATTGTTTTAAAATAATGACAAAATTGTATACCAAAACTAAAGGCCAAAGTTTTATGCAAAGAATACAATTTTAGCATAAGATTAAAGTCTTATAATAAAGTCTTTTACTAAGTCTTATACTAGACTTATATAGGCTTATACCAGGACTAAAGTCTTATACCAATGCTAAACCCTAATACTAAGATGAAAATCTTATACTAACATTAAAGTCTTATAATTGGTCTTATACTAAGACGAAAGTCTTATACTAAAAAAAATTGTACACCCAGGCATAAAGTTTTATATTACAACCAAGGTTTTATATATACTAAGAATAAAGTAAACTAAGAGAAATGTCTTGTGCTATGACACAAGTCTTATACTATAACTGAAGTCTTATTCTAAACACGTATACTCTATTATTAGTCTCACCGATGTTTTGCCCAGAACATCTTTCGTTGTACATTTATAGATTTTTCGAGGAATTAAGCAAGAATAAATTTTAAAGACAATCAAAGAGTTTGAATGCTCAATAGAATTTGAGGTTCCTTTACAGCCCCCTTGAATTGTTCATAAATTTTATTTTTGTTTTGCTTTGGGGAAGTTTTCATTACACAAAAAACTACAAAGTGACCGTTGCATTAACCCTATTACACCACCCGATACTGAACATGGTTAATCATGTTTTGTGGTAACACAACATGTTTTGTTTCTCTTTATAAATGCGATGATTTAGTTTGTTTTCAAATTGTTATTGCCGCTGCTGCTGATGCTGTTGGTGTTACTGGTGCTACTGCTGTTACGGTTGTTGAATGCTCTTGTTAACAATATACAACAAAGACAAATGTCAATTACAAACTTTTATTGGAATTTTAACAAGTATTGAGAAAAATAAAACAACAATAACATTTATACGTACGCCGAAGCTACACATACCGTCATAAAGTACTAAACGAACAACACATACCTGAGGTGTGAGTTATTTGATCCCTGTAGTGAAAGTGGATTTTATATTTTTTTTTCTTTTATAGCGCATAGCAATTTTTCATGGTACCCTACACAATGGGATTAAGAGGTAAGTTGTGAGTGTGAGACGGTTGTTGCATGTTCAAGAAAATACTTTTGGGACCAGAGAAAGGAAAGTGTATTAGGTAGATCATAACTATTTTATAATTTGAGACTTCTAGAGACGAGACTATTTCCAAGATATAATGTATAAATAATGTGATATTTTACTTGCAAAACTCTATTGTATTTAATTTGCAATATCATTCTCATGGCCTTTTATGACTTATATATGGAAAAATACGTCTTTTGAATAACCTTCCATTTAATTTCACTTACTTCAAACCAACTTACTGAAAGTTCTGGGGTAGTGTAGTAAAATCTCCGAAGGGTTTGATGTTCTCAGGCCAAACTTGTTTAAAGACCTTTTATATTTTTGATGTGTAAACATCTATACGCGCAGGGGGGTAAATTTCTATTTCGCAATACTATCACAAAAGTTCACATGTGAGCTCACATGTTACGCTGTCAGCCGTATGACAAATCGGTGTGACTTACGATTGATTGGTGAAAAAATTATGATATAAAATTGTTTCAGCTAATTCAACAACCCTTTGCTGTAAAACAGCAAAAATTTCACAATATAAACGTATAACATATACATAATTCAACAACCCCACAAGTATAACCAGAGTCCCTGCAGTTGTTTGCTATAAGTGATACATAGATGACGCTTTCTGTTTGAATTTAAAAAAGTGACATAAAAAATCTTTAATTACTAGATGTTTACACATCTCCCCTGTGATCGGACTGACATGATTTTTTTTCCTTATCTTGTTAGTGTTTGCTTAGTTTTCCAGTTATAACTCAAGAACCATTGATCATTTCTCATATCAATTTTGACTAATTTTATCGCATGAAATCTTCCAAAAATTTTAAAATTCCCGCTTTTTTTTAAACAAATTTTTTCAATAACATAAAATATCCAGGGCGTATGCTTATCTATTCTACCGTTTTATCCCGATTTTGACCAAACGTATATTATTTGAAAGGTATTTCTTTTGAGCCGTTCACCAGATTTACAGATTTTTAAATTTTTTCCTTTTTTTTTTTAGTAAATTGCATTTAAAGTTGCTACTAATACATAAATAAAATTATACACATGCTATGTGTGTGTTTATTAAATTTGTTAATGTTTTTGTTGATGAGTTTGTTATCTTCATTCACAATAATAATAAACCAAAAAGTGTTGGTTTGTGATGGTTTTTAATTTTCAATTTTTAATTTTTTATTTTTAATTTTTAATTTTTAATTTTTAATTTTTAATTTTTAATTTTTAATTTTTAATTTTTAATTTTTAATTTTTAATTTTTAATTTTTAATTTTTAATTTTTAATTTTTAATTTTTAATTTTTAATTTTTAATTTTTAATTTTTAATTTTTAAAATTTTTAATTTTTAATTTTTAATTTTCAATTTTTAACTTTTAACTTTTAATTTTTAACTTTTAATTTTTAATTTTTAATTTTTAATTTTTAATTTTTAATTTTTAATTTTTAATTTTTAATTTTTAATTTTTAATTTTTAATTTTTAATTTTTAATTTTTAATTCTCAATTTTTAATTTTTAATTTTTAATTTTTAATTTTTAATTTTTAATTTTTAATTTTTAATTTTTAATTTTTAAAATTTTTAATTTTTAATTTTTAATTTTCAATTTTTAATTTTTAACTTTTAATTTTTAACTTTTAATTTTTAATTTTTAATTTTTAATTTTTAATTTTTAATTTTTAATTTTTAATTTTTAATTTTCAATTTTTAATTTTTAATTTTTAATTTTTAATTTTTAATTTTTAATTTTTAATTTTTAATTTTTAATTTTTAATTTTTAATTTTTAATTTTTAATTTTTAATTTTTAATTTTTAATTTTTAATTTTTAATTTTTAATTTTTAATTTTTAATTTTTAATTTTCAATTTTTAATTTTTAATTTTTAATTTTTAATTTTTAATTTTTAATTTAAAATTTTAAATTTTTAATTTTAATTTTTAATTTTTAATTTTTAATTTTTAATTTTTAATTTTTAATTTTTAATTTTTAATTTTTAATTTTTAATTTTTAATTTTTAATTTTTAATTTTTAATTTTTAATTTTTAATTTTTAATTTTTAATTTTTAATTTTTAATTTTTAATTTTTAATTTTTAATTTTTAATTTTTAATTTTTAATTTTTAATTTTTAATTTTTAATTTTTAATTTTTAATTTTTAATTTTTAATTTTTAATTTTTAATTTTTAATTTTTAATTTTTAACTTTTAATTTTTAATTTTTAATTTTTAATTTTTAATTTTTAATTTTTAATTATTAATTTTTAATTTTTAATTTTTAATTTTTAATTTTTAATTTTTAATTTTTAATTTTTAATTTTTAATTTTTAATTTTTAATTTTTAATTTTTAATTTTTAATTTTTAATTTTTAATTTTTAATTTTTAATTTTTAATTTTTAATTTTTAATTTTTAATTTTTAATTTTTAATTTTTAATTTTTAATTTTTAATTTTTAATTTTTAATTTTTAATTTTTAATTTTTAATTTTTAATTTTTAATTTTTAATTTTTAATTTTTAATTTTTAATTTTTAATTTTTAATTTTTAATTTTTAATTTTTAATTTTTAATTTTTAATTTTTAATTTTTAATTTTTAATTTTTAATTTTTAATTTTTAATTTTTAATTTTTAATTTTTAATTTTTAATTTTTAATTTTTAATTTTTAATTTTTAATTTTTAATTTTTAATTTTTAATTTTTAATTTTTAATTTTTAATTTTTAATTTTTAATTTTTAATTTTTAATTTTTAATTTTTAATTTTTAATTTTTAATTTTTAATTTTTAATTTTTAATTTTTAATTTTTAATTTTTAATTTTTAATTTTTAATTTTTAATTTTTAATTTTAAATTTTTAATTTTTAATTTTTAATTTTTAATTTTTAATTTTTAATTTTTAATTTTTAAATTTTAATTTTTAATTTTTAATTTTTAATTTTTAATTTTTAATTTTTAATTTTTAATTTTTAATTTTTGATTTTTAATTTTTAATTTTTAATTTTTAATTTTTAATTTTTAATTTTTAATTTTTAATTTTTAATTTTTAATTTTTAATTTTCAATTTTTAATTTTTAATTTTTAATTTATAATTTTTAATTTTTAATTTTTAATTTTTATTTTTTAATTTTTAATTTTCAAATTTTAATTTTTATCTTTTAATTTTTAATATTTAATTTTTAATTTTTAATTTTTAATGGAAAAAAGTTGCCTAGAGTTTGCACTCGAATTTCGAGCGCTTTAATCTGCTAGTTATTTATTAAAAGAGACGTACGAGTGATATTTTTAATATTAAATCAAACATTTATAAAAATTATTTATTTAAGCATTACAATAAGATTAGGAAAAAATATATAACAGTTTGGCCTCAGAACGCCAAGTCCTTTGGAGGTGTTACTATACTAGCCCAGTACTTTCACCCTGACTTGACATTTCTCACCCCCCCGAAAATGTTCCAGAGTTTATTGAGAAAATGGTCTTAAAGGAAATCATACTTATTTATGATCTTTCACTAAAGAAGTGTGCCTCAAATTCGTCTTAGCTCTTGAGAAAATTCTGACTTTATTTTCGCATCTCTGGCTCTTGTACAAAAACGTTTTATCTTGTTAGATACAAATAATTAATTCCGATAAAAAAAAAAAAACTACTAAAAAATTGTATACAATTTTTTTTATCTCTACAATATTTATTTTTTTGTTAGCTGATTGTCAACGGGATAAAGCAAAAAAAAAAAACAAGCAACGCAGAGCTTTTAAATGTTTAACTGGTTGCATGGTAGTATTAATTTTTTTTCAGCAACGTGCCTCTCTAAAGAGCAATTCGCATTTTTTGTTCATACTTCACTACATACGAGTATGCAAGTTGCAGCACAACAATAGCAACAATCTAGATTGTAATTTCGGTATGTAAAATTTTTTCTTTAGTTTCTTGCAACCATACAGTTGTTATTATGGCGTTTTTTTTTTATTTCGTGTGGCTGTGTGTGTTTAATTTACTTAACTGCGCATGTGATTAAATCTACAAAAGAAACGCATTTTTATTCTAGTGCTTCTACTTCTTTAACTTGGCTTCTATCAAGCAATGATTGCAACGGCAATATGCAGTAGTTGTAATTTTTATTATTCTTTCTTTTTTTTTATATATTTTTTTTTCTTGGATGCCACACTGCAGAGTTGCAAGTCTTTTTGGTTGATTTAGCAAAAATAGTTTATAAAAGTCACATAGAAAAGGCTTAACATATAACTCACGACAGTAAAAGCTACTGAAAGGACACAATAAAGTTTGAATTTTAAATTTGTTCAATATATATTACGGAAAATTTGACTAAAATATGTATTATAAATCGGGAGTTTAAGTGAACCAAGTTTAGTTGACCTCTCAAAAACTTGCTGGCTGATACACTTGTGTTTTAAATTTAAACTTAGATTATTTCCTCAAAATCCGACTTACCACTTGGGTATTTTATAGAATGTGGAAAAATAAGGGACTCGAAGCCAAAAACGTCAGTTTTTCTTTTCTGAATATTTTTGATAGCCATATTACCTGTATTTTATGCACAGGCTTGCCATCATCGAACATAAGAATTCTCTTTAGGAAAAGTCGGCTAAAACACGAACTACGACTTTTAAAGCGTAAGATCTAAAAAAAATCTTAACACACGTTCTTCCCCTTAACTTTTTTCGGAAGCATTTTTTGATCATTATTTTTTGATCAAGTTATCTTTGTAAAATATGTCAATTATTATGTTTATTGACACCCTGTTAATTTATTATTAGTTGGATTAAAATCTGATCTGGGGATATGTCAGGTAAATTGTGTTCGCACAAAAAAATTTTGGATCTAGTTTTAGTGGATAATATTGAAAGTTTTGTAGTGAATTGCATTGACCCAATATCCTTACCTGAAGAACGATATCACCATATTCTTGGTATAATTCTTGATGTTGGCCAAGAAGAGCCTATAACGGGGCTAAATACTGCGATGAGTAAATCATTTTGCTTTAAACGTATTAATTATAATAAATTGAATGAACTGCTTTATCATATTGACCGGTCATTTTTGGTTGATAATCGGCTCCTTAACACTTGCACCATGGACTTTAATTTGGTAAAATTTTATGATATTTTGAATGATTGTTTTTCTAAATGCATTCCTCTATCCCATCATAACTTTAAGCACACTGGTCCTCCATGGAATTCAAAGGAATTGTTGAGGCTAAAAAAACAGAAAATATTCAAATCACTCTGACGTTGTTATAGCTGGTGATTTTAATAGCAATTTGCTTGACAATATAACGGATGTAACTAACGTCATGTCTATATTTAATTTATTTACGGTCAATACTTCTAGACCCACACACTTCACAACCTCCAACAGTACCTTGCTGGACCTATTTTTTGTTAGTAATCGGAGGAAAGTATTATTATAATGAACAACTAGCTGCATCTGCTTTCTCTAAGCACGATCTTATTTCTATATTCCATGAGTTTGTTAATGAATATCAACCCAAAAAGTTTACATTTCGGGACTTTAAGAATAACAATTTCTTGGCTTTGAAACATGACCTTGATAATACTGCATGGGACCATATCTTGTTTTCACCATCGGTAGATAAACAATTAGCCTTTATTAATCAACTTGCTTTACAGATTTACAACAAACATTTTCCCATCAGGAACAAGGTTATCGAGGCAGGGTACGACCATGGTTTACGCGTGAAACTAAATTGTTAATTGATCATCGAGATAGTCTCTATAACAGGTGGAAGCGTTACAGGACTCCAGAGCTCAAAGATGAATATACAACAGCTGGAAAAGCTGTTTACACTGATAAATTTAACGCAGCAACTGACAGTAAAAAGACATGGAAACAGATACATGATATTGGTATAGGTAGATCAAATTCCAATGCAGTAGATGCTGACGTTGACTTGCTGAATAAAAACTTTGTTTATATTCCTCTTCCTTCCGTACAATACTTTAATGTGTTGGACGTAGCCGCAGGTTTTAATGCCGTTAGCTCTAATGCTCAAAATGGGGTTTAAACCCGAGGATGACATATTGGCTGTACACAAACGTCGTTAGACCTATTCTAACCTACGCATCCATAGTCATATGGACATCAATAAACAGGAAATGTTACATTAAACCACTCCAAAAGATACAGCGCCTCTGTTGCATAGGAATCAGTGGAGCAATAAGGACTACATCTACGAGGGCTTTAGAGAATATTCTATCTATACACCCAATTGAGATTAGAATTAAATATGAGGCAGCTCTGGCCATGTTAGGACTAAGGGTAACATATATCACCGACCACATGACCAGACACCAGACTATTTTAGACCAAATTCCGGGACTCAACACAGTGAATATAAGCTGTGATAGAATCGCGGAAGTGTCAACAGATATACCCTGCAGTATACGGATACTAGACAGGGAAAGTTGGATGAACGGGAATATTCTACAAAACCTTCCAGGGTCACATTACTATACGGACGCCTCTAGTCTGCATGGTAAGACTGGGATAGGTTTCTACGATGAAGACCGTTCCACAGGGAAATACATCCGTCTTCCGGACCACAACTCTGTCTTTCAGGCTGAATTGGTGGCGATAAAGGAATGTATTAGGTCTATTAACGCACGGGATTCCCCAAGTCCCGGAGACGTGAAAATATTTACGGACAGTCTAGCGGCTATCAGAGCAATATCCGCGGACAAAACTAGATCAAGGACTATCCTCGAGTGTAAGGAGAAGAGGCAGACTTGAAATCGTTTGGATCCCAGGACACAGTGGTATAATGGGAAACGAGATTTCTGACGAACTGGCCAGGAAGGGCTCTTTCCTGGAAAGAGTTAATTTGGAAAACCCAAAACCTTTCAAGTCTCTCAAATTGGAACTGGCAGACTGGGCGACCAGTTCGCATGTATCTATTTGGGAAGAGACTGACGTGGGTAAGGTTACAAAGATATTATGGGGTTCTCCCAACACTACAAGAACTAGGGAGATCCTGAATCTGAGCAGGGTAGAACTTAGTAGGGTAATTGGCATCCTCACTGGACACTCTGAGCTGAGGGCTCATCTATACCGTATAGGACGAGCGGAATTAGCCATTTGTAGAGCTTGCGGAGAGGATGACGAAACCCTAGAACACTACCTCTGCTACTGTCCTGCATTTGCGAGAACAAGGGTCAGACATCTATCCAACGACATCTTACCAGGCCTGACGGGTCTTAGGGGGATAAGCTGGAAAATACTCAAGAAATTTGCTGATGAAACCGAATTTCTAAGTTAACAGAGGGGTAGATAACCGGATGAACGTAGAGATGTAGAGCGCACAACAAGCCGACCTACTGGCTTAGGTGTATATCCGGATATGAGCTATGTGTAGACATAGCTCCTCTTATCAACCTAACCTAACCTAACCTAGGTCTAATGCAGTCGGCTTAGATGACATATATCCCAGGTTCGTGAAGATAGTTTTACCTTGGATAATTCAAAGTGTCACACATCTCTTTAACACTATCATTACTACCAGCACTTCTGGAAATACGCTAAAATTGTCCCGGTACCTAAATCAGATAATGATTTCCGTCCAATTGCAATTCTGCCTTACTTATCCAAAGTTTTTGAACACCTTGTGCACAAACAAATTTTTTCAATATGTTAATGATAACAACCTTCTGACTGATCGTCAATCTGGATTTAGGCCTCGTTAGAGTAGGCTGTATTACAGTCTTATCTGATGTAGTAGAGGATATTCGAGGCAAACTGGATTGTGGTGAATTATCGTTTGTGGTCTTATTAGACCATTCAAAAGCATTTGGTACAGTGCACCCTACAATTCTTTGCCTCAAGCTAGCGAAATTTTTTAATTTCTCTTCGCCCTCTGTTAAATTAATGTCGTCCTACCTGTCTAACAGATTTCAATCTGTTGCCAATGATGGATCCATTTCACGACCTTTGCTCGTCTCAAGAGGTGTCCCACAGGGATCCATCCTTGGTCCACTGTTATACTCTTTATATGTCAATGATCTTCCACTTCAAATAAACCTTTTCGAATATTCAGATGTATGCGGATGATGTACAGTTGTATCTCAGTAGTTCTACGGATATCATTGCTTCTAAAGTTCAAGAATAGAACTATGACCTAGGGAAGATTTTTACTTGGGCTTTCGCGAATGGTTTGAGGCTGAATCCGAAAAAGTCGATGATAATGGATAATAATATAAATATTTTTCTTGGCGGGGCAAAAATTGATATTGTTGATGCGGCAAGGAATCTCGGTGTTACTTTTAACAAAAATCTTACCTGGTCGAATCATATTAACCAATCATGTGGGAGAATATATAGCATGTTACGAAGTCTGTGGGCCACTTAATACTTCACTCCACCACGAGTAAGACTACTTCTGGCGAAAACATATCTATTGCCGACTCTATTCTACGTATCTGAGCTTTTTATCGGATGTAACGTGAAAGATTATGGGAGGCTGTGTACAACTTTCAATAACATCATACGCTACATTTTCAGTCTTAGAAAATTTGATCATGTGTCCCAGTACTCATGTCGTGTATTGTACATCTCTTTTTGTAATTACCTTAAGTTAAAAAAACTCATATTTCTACACAATATTATTATGACTAGGGAACCAAATTATCTTTTTCAACGTTTACAGTTTGCAAGATCGACTAGAGGAAACTCCATAATACAATTCCGACACCGTGACCATGCTTCTGAGTGTCAATTCTTTATTTTAACTATTCGTCTCTGGAACCAACTACCCTGGAATATCCAACGCACTAGCAGCGCAAACATTTTAGGAAATTATTGTTTCAACTTTTTTCGTAATTATTTGTTTTAATTTTTTATTAAATTCCGATATCTTAAAGTAATATAATGCATCATAATATAACTATTTGTACATGTGAAACGAAAATCTTCGTCGTTCATGCCTACAATGTGCTGCAATGATAATTCATCCTCTGATTATTTGATATTGCGAATATGTTTACTGATTTTTTCCAGTTGATGTTTAGCAATTCTATTTCAAATACTTTAACCGTTGCCAACTATCATCCATATTTCTGTGGTTTTCGAGAATAACCGCGTATGTCATAAAATCAAAATGTTCGTGGGAGCCAGAAAACGTTATATTTGAAATTATGGGCTCGATATAAAGTTTTTAGACCTTTTTATTTAACAGACCTGTAGATATGGGCAATAAATACTTTATATAAAATTTTGAGTCAAAAATCTTCTGCACACATTTAAAGTGTGTGTAGATAAAGCAACTTATGTCGACAAACGTCGTTTTCTTTGAAAAAGAAAACTACCAATGCAGTCACCCATGTAGACATAAGTTATGGTTGCTTGAAAAATGGATTTTTTTTTTATTGTCAAAAAAAGTTAACGGGACTTAGGATGAGAATATAACAACGTATCAAGAATAATAATGACAAAAAATAACAGAAATAAGCACACAAGTTTTTATAAGTGGTTATAAACTGAAAAATAATCCACAGTTATTTTGAATTTTTTTTTTCATTAATAACAACGTATGTCGCTATACGAAACTTTTCAACAATTTCAAATATGCTACTCTTAATAATATCACATTTTTAGTTTAGAAGATATAACCGTTCAAAGTTGACCGACTTTCGGTTTTCAAAAAAACGCACAATTTTTAGTCAATTTGTTGCGATTTCAGGTGTAATATCACGAAAAATAGGTAACGAATCGCCTTATTTTTTATTTGTATTGATTGATGTATTTATTAAATGTATAATGATAAAAAAAAATTAACTGTTTGCTTTGTGTTTCTCCTGGTAAATCACTATTTAAAAACTATCCGTTTTTCACTATTTTTCAACTTTGACGGAAAATAAAAAAATCTATATTTTTCTATATTTGCCATATTTGCAAAACATGTTCTTTGATTAGTTCTTTACATAATTCAAAAGGTTTTATCTGCCCGTACGTGTCCGTTTGGCTTCTAGAGGTAAAAAAGGTTAAAAAGACATGGTTGCAGAAATTGTATGGCGTGCATCCCTTACATGTTTTGACTGACAGTAGTTTGATCTAATAGTTTGAAAATTGCATTTTAAGTCGGTTGTCTACCTGTGAGCCTCTGCCAAAGTCTACTCCCAATATTCTGTTACAGACACAGGTTGCACAAAAAACTACTCATTGAAATTCGCAGGTACGCATCTCACTTAAAAATTACTTTGGAGTACAAATGGTCAAGGACAATATTGACTTATGGTCCCTCCAGGTAGGCACATATCTTATTTGGACACGAGCATAATATCAAGATTGCATAATTCAGCCTAAATCCATATGTATCCAGGGAACAGGTAAATTTTTAGACATGGTAGCATAAGCCTATATATTGCAAAATATGCATAATGCCTGGATTAGTCTACGACTGAAAGTTGGCGAAACAAGTACTGAAACCATGGCGTTAAACAATTTAAAATTATTTGAACTGTTTAGAAGGTTAACCACACCAAAGTTTTTCACGGAAGCTGCTTTAGAAAAACTTGATAGCTTATATGGAAATATTAAGAGAAGCGAAATTATAAAAAATAATTTTTATCTGATAACTATATGCAAATATTAAGGCAAAATGGGTGAAATCTAATCGAACCATTCAGAACTTCAACTCCAAATACGAGGACTGGCTTAATGCAGACACCATCCTGGATATATTGGCAGTAGATAAACCCACCACATCAACCAGAGGAGCAAAAGGAAGGCTAAAAAAAGTATAGAGGAGTGTTCAATTTTCACAAGAAAGAGGAAACTTGCCGATGCCACCAATGACTTGACCACGAAGCATTTATCGGACGCGCTGTCTATTAAATATACAAAGGATAGTGAAAGAGTTAGGTCGCAGATTACTAAAAAGGATTAAGGAAAGCATTCCCACGCCCACAAAGGCACACATTAAAAAGTATGGCTCATAAGAAGCCTTGGCCTTGTTTATGGACTTACAACTTTCCAAAGAAAATATGAGATACTACGGGCATCCTTGATGCGACACAGGGCTGACGTTTTACCAGGATACAAGCATATTACGCAAGCCAAAATAAATTCACGACCACTGCATACGGAGTTTACGGAAGTCTCTGTGAAAGCCAATCTGCAGGATCTCATGGGCCATACAACAAAACGGTTGTTGGAGAGTCTTTCTGAAAATGAGGTGAAAATTCTTCCTGAGAAACTGACATTGATCAGCAAATGGGGCTGCGATGGATCATCCGGACAAAGCGTTTATAAGCAAAGGATATCTTCCGATGACGCTACAATCTCGGACGGAAATATGTTTATGGCATCTGTTGTTCCTTTGCGGCTAAAATCTGATGTTTCCCTACACTGGAAAAATCCACGTCCGCCATCAGTGCATTATTGCCGACCAATAATGTTTTAGTTTGCAAGGGAATCGGCAGAACTCATAAGGACCACGGTGAAGGACATTGAAGAACAAATAAGCAAGATTAAGCCTACAAAGCTGCAAATTGGAGAAGGAAAATATATTGAATGCAATTACGAGTTCCACCTGACCATGGTTGACGGAAAAGCCGTAAACGAACTGACAGGAACAGCATCAACATTGTCATTACTGATTTGCAGAAAGAGTCAGAAGACCTTTGGTAATTTAAACGATTCTACAAACGAGGAGAATTACGAATATGGAATGTCACCATTGCACGCAAGGATAAGGTGTATGGAGTTCTTGCTAAAACTGGCGTATACCCTACCACAAGAGGAGGAAAACTTCGATGAAAATACATCAATAAAGGATAAGGAAAAGATCAGAAAGAAGCAAATACAGGATGCTTTTTTTAAACAAGTTGGACTAAAAGTAGACTGTCCCAAGCACGGATACGGTAACTCAAACGATGGAAACACTTCTAGGAAATTTTTTGAAAACGATGAGGCAGTAACTAGAATCACTGGAATTGACAATCAAATCGTAAAAAGATTGGGAACGATCTTGAATGTTTTAAACTGCAAAGAAAATGTCAATTCTACAAAATATGGAGAATATGCATCGAAAACTGCATCTCTTTTAGCAGAAATGTATCCATAGAAGAAGTTGACCCCGACCGTCCATAAAATATTGGCGCATGGCAAAGATATAATTGAGTACCAGTCTTTGCCAATTGGAGAGCTTTCTGAAGAAACACAGGAGTCACGTAACAAATTTTATAAAAAATATAGATTGCAGAACACATTCAAAGCGTCAAGGGTAAGGCAAAATGAGGACCTATTCAACATGTTGGCAGCATCTTCCGATCCACTTATTTCTTACCTGCGGCATGTGAAGTCACGAATAGAGTTAGAAAATAGTTATAGTTTAGAAATGATTAGTCTTTTAGATATACCTTCTCTTACGAATTGTGATGAATATTTTACAGAAAATTGAAAAAATAAATTTAAAAAAGAAGTAATTTTTTTTTAATTTGTTGGGTAATAATTTAAAACATAAAACCCTAAAGAAAAAAAAATAAAAACAATTTAAAAATGTAAAAATAATTTTTTTTAGTTACCATAAAATTGATTTTTCTACAAATTTTAACTTTGATAACCCATAAGTAGGCCCCTACAAAGCGTAGCACCCTTTCCAAACGCTCATTTCATAGGCTGAACAGTTATCTATCATATGCTGTTTAAACTGTTCAATTATGTTTTCGTTTCAAAGATATGATTTTTGCAACGAAAAAACTCAAATGGCGCCACTGTGCGTCGATAGTGCTGCAAATTAATTTAATAAACATAAAAGTCATGTCGTTATTTAAAGAAAAAACTCAGAAATGGTCAATATTTTTTAAAAAAAATTTAACACATGTAAAGAGCGTTAAAAATTAATATATTTGGCATCGTTAACTCAAAACTGACATAAATGGACATACGCGGTTATTCCAGAAAACCACAGATTTAATAAAAGTTGCATCGGTATCAAATATTCCGCTCTTTGATACGGAAGCTGTTTTTAAGTCTCTGATTCGGTGGATATTTTCATACCAGCCTGGTCCTGATGGTGTACCTGTTTCTATTTTGAGAAATTGCGCTCAAATTCTAAGCGTGCCCATAACGTGTATTTTTAACACTTTTGCAAATTACTTATTTTCCCACTTCTTGGAAAGAATCATTTATTTACCTTTGTATAAGTCAGGTGGTAAGGCGGATGTACTTAACTATAGGGGAATAGCTAAGGTAAGCATTATTCCTAAGTTAATGGAGAAATTTGTTACTGATTATCTCTCTTATGAACTAAAGTCGAGTATATCTCCATTTCAACATGGCTTTTTAAAATCAAGATTAACAGCTACTAATCTTCTAGAATTTTCGACTAATGTTTTCAAAGGTTACGTCCGTGGTGAGCAGATAGATGTAATATTCACCGATTTTAGTAAAGCTTTTTATAGGATGGATATAAATCCTTATGAAGAAAATATTTATAGATTTTCATATAGAATCAATTTGACATCAGGGGTAATTTCAGAAAATAAGTCCAGAATATTATTTTTTGGAATTATTAAAATATTATCAACCACTTTTATCGAAATCCTTCCACAAATATATATTATTTCGATATTTTGTTTTAAAAAAATGTTAATATCCTTAAATTTGACCTTAAGGGGGACAATTTATAGTGTTTCAATTTAACCTTAATTTACAGGATTGAGAACTTATATCAAGTTGTATAATATTTTGACAAAAGATATTTGAAATATGAAAACACCAAAAAGATGTAGCCTAACAGTTGAAAAATTATGAAAAATCAAATTTTTCTTCAAATCCGCTGAAATACAAAACGCTGCCCTCACCAAATTAAGAACAGGATACCTACAATATTTGGCATTTTTATACCCTATACCACTATGTGGTTTGGGCATAATGATTTGTGCTGCTGTTTGTAACAACCAAAAATATTTGACCTAGACCCATCTTTAATTATACCGATCGAATCAGAATCACTTTCTGAGTTGATTTAACAATGTCCGTCCGTCCGTCCGTCCGTCCGTCTGTGTGTCCATGTAAACCTTGTAATCCAACTGCAGGTCGCAAATATGAATATATTTTGATGAAATTTGGTATATAAGCTTTTATCGGCCATGGGATGAACGCTATTGAAATTGGTGAATTGGTGAATCGGTTCATGTTTAGACCTAGCCCCCATACAAATGACCCCTATGAAATCGACATAAATTGCCATAAGATCCAAATTGTCATATAGATCTTACTCAAATTGGGTTTGTATGCGTTCATTACATCCATTAATGAGTAGTCCAAAAATGATCCCTTCGACCCCATATAGAGCTGCTTCCCGATCTTCACTTAAATCTATTAAAAACAAAAATATTGCACTGATTTTTCTCAAATTTTGAACTTTGTCATATCTGCAGCCAAAAAAAATTAATAAAAATCCCTCTCAAATTTGGTTTTTGCTTATTTTCTATGTCCAGTTAGTTGGGCCTAAGAGATAGAGTTTCTAAACGCATGGTATAGGGTATCGTATAGTCGGTCTAGACCGACTATAATTTTCTTACTTGTTTTAATATTTGATTGTGAACAGGAACATATTTCTATCACGTATTGTTTTATGCGAACACACATAAACCACACAATTTCGAGTGTAGCTATCTTTTAAGATCGTCTTCTGGCACGAGTACTTTAAGTTTGTGTCGTACAAAAAGTAGGACAGAGAATCAAAGGTCTACCGTAAAAATGTTCCCAATGTTATTAGAAAGTATCAATAGAATTTAACCATTAATATGAAACTTGTTTCAGGAAGAAAGATACGGCTATATGATGTTTATAAGGTCAAGAAAATAGAAAGCCACAAACGGAGCACGGAAATCTAAATCACGTTCAATAAAAAAATACTCCCGCTACATCATGGACGACGAAACATATATACTGGCAGATTTTTCGCAGCTTTCGACAGAAAATTGTTATATTGCTAATGCTCGAGGAAATGTTGTAGATAAGTTTAGGTGCCGCAGGCAGGTAAAATTTCCCAAAAAGTACTTGGTATGGCAAGCAATATGCAATTGCGGCAAAAAGAACTAGTCATTTATTACAACGGTGTTTATAACTACCGAAATTTTATCAAGAAGGGTTTAAAAAGAAGACTACTTCATAAGCCAACAAAATGTATTCACATATTTTTGGCCACATTTGGCATCCTGTCACTAAGATAGGAAACTCTTGTGTGGTACAAGAACAATAATTTGGTTTCTGAACCAAAGAAGGCAAATCCTCAAAAATATCAGGAGCTTAGGTTAGTGCAGAGATATTGGGCTCTTGTGAAAAGGAAGTTGAACGACACAAAAAAGGTGTACCAAAATGTGTAAGATTTAAAATGGATATGGACTACCTGTTTCGAAAAAGTGCCAGAAACCACTACAAAATCCCTAATGGAAGGGTTTCCGGAAAAGGTTTATAAGTAGTGACTAGAACTATAAAAATTAGCTATTGTAAACTTTAATATAATTTCAATTAAACGAAAATAATCAAAACTTTAGGTTCCTTATTATTACATTTTATGTATGCTAAGGTTTTTGCGATGTCACTGCTTTTATTTATACTAGCAGATTCCAGTTTCTAGTCAGCTTTATTTTTCAACTTAGCCAATTCACAAACCAATACTTTTATGGTTTATTAATAGATAAGGGACCTGTAGTATGATTGGAAGATTTACATGCGGACAGACAGACGGACTGACAGACAAACAGATGGAAATGATTATGAGCCGATCTGTATGATAAAAACTTGGTATAGGTCAAGTCGTTTTCCTGGTTACAAGCATCATCACAAACTCATCATACCCTGACCACATAGTAACATAGGGTATAAAAATATAAACTTAATTAGAATTATATAAAAATAGGATTTTTATTTTTCCAGACATTTTCATATGGATGAATGGCTTTGAATATAATACAGAGAATTAGATATTTGTTTGTTTAAAGAGCTATTCTCTTATTTTCATTGATAAAACATTCTTCACATGTACAAAAAAAAAAGAAAAAACAAAAACAACAAGCAAACAAACATGTGTATGTATCGCTGCTACATATCTATGTATATTAGGGTGGCCCTTCATTATATGGAAAAAGAAAGTGTTCAAACTCTCGGTCGTACCCCTAGAAATATGCGAAGCGCAAAAAAAACTGACATATACAAAGTTCTGGGCCAATCAAAAAACGTTTAGAGGTGGCTCAACGCGATTGAAAATTTCAAGTGTGTTTTATATGGGAAAAATATGACTTTCTTTGAAATTTTACGAAAATTTCGTTCTATAGTTTAATTTTTCCGACAAATTCTTATATAACTCGGGATCACTATTAAATTATCTTTCCAAGAAACTATAAAACTTCAAAATCAAATAAAAAATTGCCAAGAACTAGTAAATGCCCCAGACCACTTTTGTGCCAAAAAAAAAAACTAGTCATGAAATTTGATGGCTTTTTTTTCAACTTTAAGGAATTAATTAAAGCCAAAATTTTGTTTAAGTCTCTATACCTGTAAGTACTCAGATATGAAGATTTGTTTTATTGCCACCTTTTATTTATTTATTTATTTTATTTTTTCAGTCTATGGAATCATCCTTACAGACTACTAAAAGTAGACATTTATATTATAATTTATATATATAATTAAACATTAAATTGATATACATATAACATTTATTTAATTCAGTTAACATAATATCTCTTCTCACAATATCCAAACTTTTATTAAAATCAATAAACTGATACAGCATATTAACTCATCACAAATTCTACGTAGTGGATTAAAATTAGCATAGTTTGTACAATAATATTTGATAGTTAGAAAGTTATAATTTCTTGATGATCGAAAAGGAATATTTATATTTATTTTGTTGATAAGAAATTCAGATTTAAGACTACCATTTAACAGTTTTAACAGGAAAGTAACATTTAGCATATGTCTGCGACTTTTCAATGTAGGAAGCTTAATTAGAGCCAGACGATTTTCATAAGATGGCAACCTCATATTAGGATCCCAGCCCAAACCACGAAGACAAAATAACAAAAATTGTTTTTGAACTGATTCAATTTTATTCGAATGTATATGATATTGCGGATCCCAGACTACAGACCCATATTCGAGTATTGGTCTTACCAAGGTAGTAAACAATTGTTTTGTCGTATACGGATCCGAAAACTCTTTAGCCCACCGTTTAATGAATCCAAGTACACCAGTAGCTTTATTTATTGTTAGCGAAATATGACTTCTAAAGTCTAATTTTTTATCCAGAAGTACGCCAAGGTCGTGGAATGAATCCACTAAATCAAGCACAGCATTATTCATGATATACCGACCATTAATTGGAATTGATCTTGTAAAAATCATATATTTGCATTTTTTGACATTTAGGTCCATTAGATTCATATTACACCAAGTAGTTAAACGATCAATATCATTCTGTAAAAGTGATTGTTGATCAAGATTGTTGAGGGTAAAAATTAACTTTACATCGTCTGCATACATTAATGTAGTTGAGTGTTTAATTACAGAAGGAAGATCATTTATAAATAACGTAAATAAAAGAGGTACCAAGTGACTACCTTGAGGTACACCAGATAATACTTTTATGTTGTTGGAATACGAGTTACGAAACTTAATACATTGTGTTCTGTCTTTTAAATATGATCCAATCCATTTTATTAGCATTATACCAAAGCACATACGGTCAAGCTTAAACAACAATATATCATGATTTACTTTATCGAATGCCTTGCTAAAATCATTATAAATAACATCTGTTTGTTTCATATTAATAAAACCATCATTTACCAAAGTTGTAAGCTCCAAAAGATTTGTTATTGTAGAGCGTGATTTGCAGAATCCATGTTGCGTTGGAGATATGATAGAGGACACATGATGTGACAACGTGTCATATATAAGTTTTTCAAATAGTTTTGGAATAGCACTTAATTTAACAATACCTCTATAATTCGAAATACCAGCTTTAGATCCAGACTTAAAGAAGGGAATAATAAATGATTATTTCCAAATGGGAGGAAAGTAACCCAATTTAAGGGATATGTTATACATATAAGTCAAAGGAATATACAATAAATGTGCGCAGCGCTTTAAAATGCAACTAGGAACACCGTCTGGACCAGCAGCATACGACAATTTTAATTTTGTCAGGGCATTCAGAACTGTATGTTGATTGATGGATGGTATATTAATAATTGAAGATTCCGATACTATGTATGGATACAGATTATTAAATACTGTCGAAGAATAAGTTGATGCAAAAAAGTCTGCAGACATATTACTTATGGAGTTATCATCTGAAGAATCTAAATTACCGTACTTCATAACCGAAGGAAAGTCCGCAGTACGTCTTTTAGAATTAATAAATTTATAAAATGATTTTGGATTATTTTTTTAGATTATTCCTTACTTTAATTAAATAGTTATTATAGGCCAATTGATTAGCAATAATAAATTCCGATCTTGATAACGAGTATTTCATATAATCTATCAATGTTCCATATTTTCTATAATTTTTGTACATTTTGTTTTTCTTATTTTTAAGTTGAGATAGATGTTAACCTATTAAGGATTAAGACCGAAAATGGAAAATTTCTTTGATAAAATTTTGAAAACTCCTTTTTCAAGTTTTGAAAAACTTTCTTAAACAAAATTTAAAAAAATTTATCTAGCTCTTTAAGGTCTTCTTAAATACATGCTTGAGATTAACGGTGTGAATTTTTGGGTAAATCCCAATGCCAGAATTTTTTTGGCAAAGATTTTATTTTTGCGGATTTCGAGAAAAATTGGATTTTTGTAAAATATTCTGTAAATGTACTCTTTCTAAATACTTTGTATCAATAATTCATCACTTATCTACTTTTAAATGTTATATTTTATCTTAATGGCCTAGGGTTTCGGAAAAAAATAATATGACTCCATTAACCCTTTTGGAAGTGGGGTCACATATGACACCAAGCTAATAAACAACAATTAATTAAAAAAATTGAAATATTTTGTAAATGGTATTAAATTTTTAGATGCGACGCATAAAATATAATAACCAAATGTGTATGACTTCCGTTCCTAAAATTTGAGATAAATCCGAGAATGTTAACCCATTATTTGACAAGGCCAGCTTTTGGTTTTAAGATATTTTTAAATAAAAATTACCTAAAACGAGTTTTTCTATTAAACTCGATGAAACCACTATTTAGAATTTAAAAAAAATTATTCGGTTAATGTTTATTTATTTAACCCTTCAGTGCTCCTGGGATCAAAATAATCCATTGTGATATATTTTTGGTGCAATTATCTGCTTAGTGCTCGCGAATATAAATTAAAACAACTTTTAACCAATTTTGTTATAAAATTATTTTAGGTATAAAAACTATCTATACTTTTTAAAATAAAATAAGAAGATCCACAAATGACCCAAAGCTAATAAAAGACAATTTCTTCAAAAGAATATGAAATATAAAATTAATTTTATTTATTTGGGTGAATTTAAGGATGATTTAGTGTGCGATTCAAATTGTTTTCTGTAATCACTTTCGACTTGCAATTAGTATTGTTTTTCTTTAATTTTATATTAAATTCAAATACCAAACAGCTCCAGATTATGGCTAATACTATAAGCTTAATTAGCGGCACTCAACCTATTGCGAACAGGAGAATGATTTCCACAAATAAAGAGCCAGATGGACCATGCCAGATTTATTCCTGCTTTTCTCAAGAATATATATATTTTATGGGGATTCTAAAATTTATTTGGGCGAACAGATTGACAAGCTGATATGTATATCTGTGGTGTAAAGGGTATAAAAATATTTTATTTTGAGCAAAACAATAAAAAATATTGTTATTAATAAATTGATGCCATTGGCCTCAAGCTTAACTATTTTTAAACTCTCTCTTTTTATTTTTTTTTATTTTTATTTTATTTATTTATTAGTCTATGGAAATTTTTCCTTACAGACTATAAAAGTAACAAACATAACATTTGTAAACATACATATATAAATTCGACCAAACATGTTTAAAAACAATTTAAAATTAAAAAATGCAAGCTAAATACTTGTTACATATTATTTAGATAAAGTATTATATTATATTATGTTTAAACACAATTTATAATTAAAAATGGCTAGCTAAATATTTATCACACATTATTTAGATAAAGTATTATATCCCTTTTAATCAAATCTAAACTTTTCTGAAAATCAATAATGTTATACAGTTGATTAAATTCAATACATAGCCGACGAAAAGGATCAGATTTGGCATAATTTGTGCGATAATACTTTACAATTAAGAACTGAAAATACCGTGAACAGCGCTGTGAGGTATTAATATTGATTCTGCTAAGGAGAAATTCGGAATATGTACATATTTCCATTTATCAAGTTGAACAAAAAAGTTATATTAAGCATACTTCTTCGGCTTTTAAGCGTAGGAAGCTTAATAAGAGCGAGACGGCTTCTATAAGAAGGTAATTGTATATTTGGATCCCATCCAAGTCCACGAAGGCAAAATATTAGAAATTGTTTTTGAACAGACTCAATGGAATTTGAATGAACGGTGTAAAAAGGATCCCAAACTACAGAACCATATTCTAAAATTGGCCTTACTAGTGTAGTAAAAAGTTGCTTTGTTGTGTAAGGATCAGAAAACTCTTTCGCCCAACGCTTGATAAAACCAAGCACACCAAATGCCTTGTTTATTGTGAGTGATATATGTTTACGAAAATCCAGGCGCTTGTCCAATAAAACCCCGAGATCATTAAATGTTTCCATCATTTCCAATCGATCGTTGTTCATCAAAAACTGGCCATTAATAGGAAAAGATCTTGAAAACACCATATATTTACATTTTTTTACATTAAGGTCCATTAAGTTTATATTACACCATGCTGTGAAATTATTAATATCCAGCTGTAAACGTGATTGTTTCTCATTATTGTTGGATGAATAAAGTATTTTAACGTCATCTGCATACATCAGGCATTTACAGAACTTAATAGCTGAAGGCAGATCATTAATAAATAGTGTAAATAAGAGTGGACCCAAATGACTTCCTTGAGGCACACCAGATAAAACATTAATCGATTTTGACTGATGATTACGAAATTTTATACACTGTTTTCGGCCAGTTAAATAGGAATATATCCATTTCAGTAGCGTATTACTAAAGCCCATACGATCAAGCTTAAATAATAAAAGATCATGGTTAACCCTGTCGAATGCTTTACTAAAATCCGTATAAATAGCATCAGTTTGCATTTTGTTTAAAAAAGCTTCATTAACAATCGTTGTAAGTTCAAGAAGATTGGTAACAGTTGAGCGGGATTTACGGAAACCATGTTGTTCAGGAGCTAGGATTGTAGATACTTGGTGAGACAAAGCATCAGTTATAAGTTTTTCAAATAGTTTTGGAATAGAGCTTAATTTTGCAATCCCTCTATAATTTGAAATCACGGATTTACTACCAGCTTTAAATAATGGAATTATAAAGGATTTTTTCCAATAATTTGGGAAATATGTCAAATTTAAGTTATTTATTATATAGAAACGTTAGGGGAATATACAGCAGGTTAGCACATCGCTTCAAAACACAATTTGGAACACCATCAGGACCAGGAGCATATGAAAAATTTAGTTTCATCAAATTCTTTAAAACAGCTTGTTCTTGAATAAATGGAATATTTATAAAAGATAATTCGCGAATCAAGTATGGATACTCAGAAGTATTGTCAAAAACTGTTGTGGCATATTGAAATATCGTCAGAGGTTTCTATATTACTTAGTTTCATTTTTATTGGCAAATCAAGTGATCTCTTTTTTAAATTTTAAATTGTTTTTAATTTTAATCACATAATTATTGTAAGCAGAACGATTTGCCAAATTGTATTCCGATCTAGCAATAGAATAGTTCATGTAATTTACAGATGATCCACGTTCTTTATATCTCTTGAACATTTTGTTTTTCCTGTTTTTAAGACCTGAGAGAAATTTCGTACTCCACGGAGGGCCAGTAGATTTCGGTGGATACAATTTAGGTATCGATTTTAAAAAACACTCTTCTAGCAACTGATAGAATGATGTTAGCATCATGTCTAAGTCATCATTGTGACGAGCGAAAACAACATGCCGGTTGATTTGTGATAAAGCAGAGGAAAGAACATCATAATTTGTTTTTGAAAAACAAAATATTTTATCATGAATGCGACTTTTACTGAAGGCTGTATTTGGAATGTCAAAATTAATTTGGCTTTGAGATAGGAAATGTTTGTGATATGCAATAGTCGGTCGGTTCGTTCACAAAAACTAAATCCAATGACTTACCAAAAGCATTAACGACGTTATTTATTTGAAAAAGACAATTTAAAGATAGTCCATTTATAAAATCGACATTTGATTCAGCTGATACTGGCACTAAATGCTTACAATTGGGTTCAGACTGACAAGATATTGATGGAATATTGAAGTAACCAATTAACATGACCGAATCGGTTGGTTTTAATTTTTTTAAAATTAAGTATATAGATTTTTTAAGTTCATCATAGATTTCGATGGATGACTTTGGAGGAATATAAGAACAAATGATATACAACATTTTATTATTATGTAATTTTAACAACACACAGATAATTTCAATGTTAGGAAGATCATTTAAGAATATTTCTTCAGCTGAAATAGTGTTCATCACGGCAATTAAAACTCCACCACCTTTACGATTTCCATCATTTCTGTCACGTCTAAAAAGCTGATACTTAGGACATAAAATTTCAGAATTGTGGATACCATTATGGAGCCAGGTTTCAGATAGAACAATTATATGATTATCAAAACCAAAACTGTCAGCAAAAAGGAATGGTAGCTTAGTGTTGAGGCCTCTAACATTTTGATAAATAGTAGTGATAGTATCGACAGCAGAATTAATTAGTTTTTTTGGAACAGGAGCAGTTGATTTGGGTAAATAGGCAATATAATTTTTCGGCTTATCCTTGTATATATACTCACGAGTAATAACATTTGGTGGCCAAAAGTGTGGATCAACAACGGTATCAAATAATTCATAAGGAACTATAATTTTAAAAGACTGCTTCTTTCATCAGCATAATTGAATTTAAAAACATTTAATTGATGGTCTTGGCCGAGTTTGGATATCATATAATTGGAAACGTCTTCAAACTCATACTCTCTGTCTGTCTGTCGTGGGGCAACCCCATTCCCCCTTATCCAATTGATCTGAAACTGGGACCATAGTCTTGTTGTGACTAATTAATTTTGGGGGTAGTCACGCACAGTCACGGAGTGATCTAATTGTCATTTCCCCTCATCCGACCGATCTAAAACTTGCTCCATACACTTGCTCTGAAAATAGATTAACTTTAACTTAGTCACGCACATTCACGGAGTGATCTAAATGTCATGTCCCCTTATCCGAACGATTTCAAACTTGGTCCATACTCTTGCTGTGAAAAAAGATTAACTTTGACTTAGTCACGCACAGTCACGCATGCTCACACATAGTCACGGAGTGATCTAAATGTCATTTACCCTCATCCGACCGATCTGAAACTTGGTCGATATAATTGCTGTAAAGAAAGATCAACTTTGACATAGTCACGCGCAGTCACGCGTAGTCACTCACAGTCACGGAGTGATTTAAAACCCATTTTCCTTATCCGATCGATCTATAACTTGGTCGATAGACTTGCTGTGAAAAAAGCTTAACTGTTAAAACCCTACTTCCCCTCATCCGATGGATCTGAAACTTTGTTCATAGACTTGTTGTGGCCAAAGATTAATTTTAAGATAGTCACACACAGTCACGCACAGTCACGGATATATTCAAAACTCATATGCATAACGAAAGAAAGAGATTTAGTAAAAACTTTGTTTTTATGGGTTAGATTTTTTTGTATTCAATAACATATCCAAGTTTCAACGTAATGTGCAGGTGCGTTCCGTGATATCTTCCTTGTAAGACGTTTTTCTTGGAAGATCTATTGCGGTATATCCATTCAGTAGTATCTTTTCCATTACAAAAATCTTGTTTTCAGCAATGATATATTCTTGGCTGCACTACAGATTGACATGCTTCCTCTTTACTCGATGATGCTAGTTGTCTCATTGTTAATTTGACTGCGGTCATAGTCAAAATTCGATCTTTGCTCTTTTTGATAAGGAAATTTTCCATTCCGTACAAGATTGGAGTCCTGTAAATAGAGCCTACTCTGTTCATTTTTATATTTTATTCTTATTTTTTTTTAAAACGTTTTCTCTCATTCTTTTTCCATGTATATTTTTCATTTAACTTGACACCGTAATACATTTTCGTATTTAATGTTGTCTTTAAGTAGTGCATACGTATGCTGCGTATAAATGTCACATTTGTTGCAGGTTTTTTTTTGTGTTATCATCCAGGAACTCTTGAAGTTTAAAATATACCATTTTATCCCAATAGAATACAATAAATGAAAATTGTAGAAAAATGACCACATCATCAAAGGGAGTTGACTTAAACACGCATTAAAATACATTAGAATAGAGATTTATCAAATAATAAATGTTTAAAGACAGCTTCATAAAATAAGGGATTAACTAACAAAATTAAAAACTAAAAATAACTTTAATTTGTATTATTATTATTATTATTATTTATTTTTTGCTAAATTATAATTAGATTTAAAGCATTTTTTTTATTATATCTCTTGATGACTTTTAAGCATTTTTGAATTGCATTTTCATTCCTAAGTCCTTCATAGAACTTAAGTAATATATACGAATTCCTACAAGTTATTCGAAAAGTTTATTTAGAAACTTCCTCCTTAACAAAACTATTTTCCTCACTATAAAACTATAGCATACTTTAAGGCTTCCTAAAGTAACTAAACACTTTTTCTTCTCAATTACAATTTTTATATTTTCCTGAATTCTTTTCCGCAAAATTATGTTTAACATTAAACTTTTACTTTCGAATGACTTGAAATTCTGTTTGAAAAGGAAAAGTTTCTCAACACCACAACATGTCAGAAATTTCGGAAGGAAGACATATACAACACTTGACTTTCATATCAGTTTTAAAGGACATTTACACATTCATATGTTTGTTTGTGTGATATTTTTTTTTTTTTTTTGTAGATTTTTTGTAGATTTTTATTTATAAGATAGGAGTAGTAAATATTTGTTATTTCCATAATATTTGTATGTTAATTTAGTTTCAGAAGAACTGAAAAAAAAAAGAAATGAAAAAAAATCCAACACACATCAACGCCTACAACTTAAGGCTATAATGGATTTTTTTTTAGCTTTAAGTTTGAGTCATTTATTAAGTGGGGTGACCATATTATTGGGAACTCGAATTATAGCAGTGAAAATTTGGTTATACAGAGAGTTTATTGTAGAAAATATATAGACTGATTGACCATTTCCAGTGAGTATTTGGGGCGGCAAAAGTTTGTGTACAAAACTTCTGAAATTATATTTTTAGGGCGGATTTTTTTTCCAGAGATCCAACAGATGCGGCACATTTTGGTACCAAGGAAAATTGTAAAGCAAAATCTGGTTATATATTTTAGTTGGTTGTATTGGAAAAAGAAAATAGATTTGCTTAAATTCGTTAGCTTGGTTTCAGAGCAAATGTATATGATAGCGACTCGGCACGAAACGGCTGTATAACCCGTCTTGCAGAAAATAGATACGGGTTTGAAAAAAATATGCTAAAATTTTTTTGCTTGAGCTTGATTAATTTTTAACTCAATCATTAAAATTGGCCTAGTGTTTATCAAATGTACAGAAAATTAACAAAGATTAACAAGTGGGATAATTAGCATACGAAGGATGAGATGGAGCTTTTACTTTGCTATTTGGATTATAGCTTTGATAAGGTCTCTGATAAAAAAGATTGAAGTATTAGACAAAAAAATTATCAAGCAAAAGTTAATTGAGTTCACTAAATATTTTATTTTCATTAAAAAATTCCATTCCTCATTTTTTCAAAAGAATTATGATGATGCTATTAATTTTATATAAGACATTGTAAAACGTAAAAAGCAGTTATGAAAAAAAAAAATAAAAAACTAAAAAAATAGTAAAAAAATACGAAATTGATTCATAAACAACACATAAAATTTCTTGTTTTCCATTTTATTATTATCTTTTTATTCTTATTTTTTTATAACTGCTAATGAATTATTTTAGATTTATTTAATAAATTTAGTTGAAACAATTGTTTGCCGTTTTTATAGAGGTGTATAAGATTTTTCTGATCGCGAGTTGATAATGTTTTAATTCTTAGATGTACGCGTTCAAGAACACGAACTGAAAATAAAGCTATACTCGAACCTGTTTACTGTTCATGTTCTGTTTTTTAGCAGTACACGTGCAAGAACACGAACTGAAAATAAAATTACACTCGAACCTGTGTGGTTTATGTTCGAAACAAAAAATACATGATAGAAACATGTTCGTGTAGATAACGAAATATTAAAATGAAACACATTCAAGATTGTGTTCGGCACCGTACAAAATTTAGAAACACACATAATTGATATGAAAATAAAAAATGTGTTGGCTGTTTTAGAACAGAACATTGTGTGTTTGATATGCGTATTTTCTGAACCTTGCTTAGAACTAATGTTGTGCTAATAATTGATTATACAAAAAGGTGCTTCGAAAATTAAAAAAAAATATCTAAAATTTTAAATAAACACGATACTATCCCTGAAAATGAGGATATTTTGTTTTTTTATTTAAAAATAAATAGTTGTAATAAAAATTTGTACACGCACTTTTTATACCCTATACCACTATGTGGTTTGGGTATAGTGACTTTGTGCTGCTGTTTGTAACTACCAAAAATATTTGGCATAGACCCATCTTTTATTATACCGATCGAATCAGAATAACTATCTGATTCGATTTAACGATGTCCGTCCGTCCGTCCGTCCGTCCGTCCGTCCGTCCGTCTGTGTGTCCATGTAAACCTTGTAATCAAACTGCAGATCGCAAATATGAATATATTTGAAATGTGGTATATAAGCTTTTGTCGGCCATAGGATGAACGCTATTGAAATTGGTGAGAATCGGTCCATGTTCAGACTTAGCCGCCATACAAATGACCCCTATGAAATCGACATAAATTGCCATAATATCCAAATTGTCATATAGATCTTACTCAAATTGGGTTTGTATGCGTTTATTATATCCATTAATGAGTAGTCCAAAAATGAGCCCTATGGGACAACTCTTAGTTATAGGCCCCATATAGAGATGATTCCCGATCTTCACTTAAATCTATCAAAAAACAAAAATATTGCACTGATGCTTCTCAAATTTTGTTTGTATATATTTTTGCAAAATACAAGAGACTTTACCAAACAGAGTCAGGATCGGTCCATTTTTGGGCCTATTCCCCATATAGATATGGCATCCGATATGAACTTTTGCATATCTGCAGCCAAAAAAATTAATAAAAATCCCACTCAAATTTGGTTTATGCTTATTTTCTATGTACAGTTAGTTGGGCCTATGAGATACGGTCTCTAAACGCATGGTATAGGGTAACATATAGTCGGCCTAGACCGACTAAAATTTTCTTACTTTTTTATTCTCTTTTATTGATATGCACTTTAAAAGCAACAGGTAATAATGGCGCTTTTTAGCGATTTTCGTTTAATTCTAATTTAGTACCGTTTAGCGCATTTTGTAGTTGGCATCTCTGACTTAAAAGGAAGGCCTAATGGGCGCCACCTCTATCTTATGAAGAAACTTGGTTATGTTTAAGAACAGAATAATAAACCTGTATTTTTTTAAGCTGCCTAATCTCATATTTTAGGGAGTAAAAAAGATAGCAAATTTTCACATTTGATTAATATAAAGATATACAAATTGGACACCATATGAAAGGTATTTGCAGGGTCTATTTAAATGTGTAGCAGATTTGTTCGGTAATGCTTCAATGTTTGTGTTATTTAATAAAAGTCTTAAATTAATATAAAGATATACAAATTGGACATCATATGAAAGATATTTGCAGGGGCTATTTAAAAGTGTAGCAGATTTGTTCGATCATGCTTCAATGTTTGCGTTATTTAATAAAAGTCTTAAATTTGAGGAGTTTAAAATCAAAACTATAACATATTACTCGTAGTTATGTTGTTCTTCTTTTTTTTGATATAGCGGCTAGTTCGTGTTTCTGCCGATTTTTCCCCAACAGACCTCTTATGTTCGCTGGTGGTAACCCTATGCATAAAATATAGGCAATATGGGTATAAATAGTTATGTTTTTATCACTACAAAATACATGATTTCGAAAATTTGAAACGTACTCCCATACAAAATTGTTCAAAAAATTAATTTTATATATGTGCTAGCTGTAACCCGATGCACTTCGCGACATTTTGTAGAAATTTTTTCATTTATTTTTGGCGATTTTTGATTTGTCGCTTTTGTTTTTGCGATTTTAGATTTGGCGATTTTTGATTTTTGCGTCTTTTGATTTTGGTGGTTTTTGGTTTTTTGCGATTTTTGATTTTGTCGATTTTTAATTTTTAATTTTCGCTTGCGGCAATTTTTGGTTTGGCGATTTTAGATTTGGTGATTTTTGATTTTTTGATTTTGGTGGTTTTTGGTTTTTTGCGATTTTTGATTTTGTCGATTTATGATTTTGGCGATTTTTAGTTTTGACGATTGTTATTATTCGCATTTTTCGCTTTTGGCAATTTTTTGATTTTGGCGATTTTTGTTATTCGTGATTTTCGGTTTTGCAATTTTTGTTTTCTGCGATTCTTGATTTTTGGCGATTTTTGTTATTCGCAATTTTCGGTTTTGGCGATTTTTGATTTTAGCGATTCCGCCCATATTTTCCACGACTACTCACATTGGTAACTAATGTACTTGTGAAAAGTTTCAAGACAGTCATTTTCATATTACTTCATATTTTATTTGTATAGGAGGTGCACGCCCATTGCTCCGATCCCGCCCATTTTTTGTCCGACTATTCACATTAATAACTTATGAGCTCAGATAAATTCACAAGGATTTTACAATTATAGTACTTGAGTTATGTGATATTAAGAAGGGGTAAGGTTTTAAAACCTTTTATTTTTTTTTTTGCAATTCTCTTTCTGAATGTAAAACATGTTGAAAGTGTTGTATCAAAATTTCAAGTAAATCGCAACAAAACTTAAGAAGATACAGCGTTTCCAGTGACCGCCTTCATACGGTATATCGTATATAAATCAGTTTTTAAAAAACTTTAAATCGATTTTCTCGCAAATAAATGTTCGAAGTCCGTAAACATCATAACTCAGAATCTACTTGACCGATTATTTTGAAATTGTATACACTATATGTACACATACATAAAACATCAGGTAACCACGAAGAGTTTTGTTTTTATATTTAACAACAAATTCCCGAAATTTTATAGCAAAAATCGTGTTTTTCACTTCAAAATGCTGCAAAAAAAAAAAAATTAAAAAAATCTTAGTCGCAACCTCAGGAAACAAGTCACATTTTAAACGCATTTCGATCTTTTTATTTCACCTGATCCGGTAACGAGTTATGATATTCACCGCAAAACAACAACGCCTCGGGAGAATCGCTGTCACGGACTTATTTATTAAAATTTTTAATTGAAAATTTTTTCAAAGATTCTTCAAATGTTATGCTATAACGTGTATATGAAATAAGTTATCCAACATTATTCACATCTTCAAAAAAGAATTATTAAAATATGATTTTTTTAACTTTTCAAACCTTACCCCTCATATCGAATTAATTTAATATGTACATGTACATACATTGTTTCGGAACTCTATTATAATTATAAATTAGATGTTCAAAGTTTACCTTATATGGGAGGTGTTAGGACCACTCGAAAAATCAAAAAAAATTTATCCTACTGCCCTTTCCGGATATGCAGCTACCTGCTGTAAAAATTTGCAGATCGTCCTTCTATAAACCATAAACAAGCAAACAAACAGACAAAACTTTATTTATATATATGTATAAGATATATTGTTTAATCGGTACAAAGAAAAAAAATATATGATTCAAAATATAACATAAATTATAAATGCGTTCCCCTGTACTCGATTTTCAGTACTGTGAAAAAAAAAACAAAAAAAAATAAGTAAATGTGACTTCTCCGAGAAAAGGGACCTAGTGTGTGAAAATGAAGTTTTGAGAAAAAAAACGCATTTAAAGTTTCTACACCCTTTTAGGTACCAGAATCCACCGTTTTTGATACAACCCGTTTTTTGACACACTAGGTCCCTTTTCTCAGAGAAGGTCACAAATAAAAATAAATAAAAATATAAAATAGTTTCAATACTTAAAGCTTCAATCAACATACAAAAAAAAAATAAATAAGTAGTGCAATAAGTCTAAATATTACTGTAAACGTAAAACCGATTTGGAGGATACCAAAGATTCGGCACAGCCGAATTTAACACTCTTACTTGTTTTTTGCATAGTATTGAAGATTTAATAAAGGTGTATAGAAGGGTATTCAATAATTTGTTTGTAAAGAGTTTGTAAAGAGTAAAGTGTAAACAATATATTATAAATTATAAGTTGTTCGATAGGAAACAAAGTACTGCATCTGCCTGTAAATATTTATGAATCTGAGTTTAGCTTAGTTTTCGTAAGAGTTGTCATATGTGATGTACGGTTTTGTACATACTACATATGCACTTTACATATATTTGAGATGACGCTTTGAAGCGAAAAATTTTTTGTTTTGTTAGATTTATAGTCATTTTTCTGACATATCTATAATATTATTAAGCTAGGCGATTTCTTGTGACCGATGTTTTTTTCTACCGTTTTATCCCGATTTTGACCAAACGTATATTATTTGAAAGGTATTTCTTTTTAGCCGTTTTACAGATTTACAGATTCTTAAATTTTTTCCTTTATTTTGAATAAATTGCATTTAAAGTTGCTACTAACACATACATAAAATAATACAATGCTATGTATTAATAAAACACATACATAAAATAATTAATGCGTTTGTAATAAAAATGAGTTTGTTTTTTATGTTGATTTGCGAATTGGCTATAATTGATTAGCATACCTTTAGGGTCTTTATTTAATGAAAAACAAAGTTTTTTAGAATTTGCACTCCAATTTCGAGGACTGAGTTGCAATTAATATTGTAAATAATATGCAAATATTTAATTTTGCTGCAATGGTGCGTGGTAAAGAAGAAGAAGAAAGCATATATTTCAAAAATTCATAACTACTCTGTATTTTTAATCGGACCAGTTTCTGGCATTTCAGCCTTCATCAGCGATTTATTGAACATTGTGATAATTGTTATGTTATAATTGGATAGATTGTTTCTATATGATTTTTTCTTCTTCTACTTTTAGTTTAACGAACTGAAATAAATTTGGTTTCACGAGTGTATTTATAATACTCGTTTGTGTAATTTTTTCAAATTTTTATTCGACAAAAAAAGTAGTTATTAAATATGTCTACTGGATTGGTTAGTAGAATTTCTTTAACCATAATAAAACTCTAAAATTTCTTTTTTGGAAGTCCAGGAAAAGCGCTTGATGCAATTTAATTCATTTTTTTCTATTTTTTTTTTTTTTAATATTTTGGCTGTTTTCCATTTTTGTTTATATAAAGGCCGTGTGAGAGATGGGGCTTAAAAAATTTTCTGATATGATTTAAAATGACAATCGACTTCGATATATAACATAAAAAAACATTTTTGTGGAAAGTTCGATTGGAAGGGGTTCTAAAACTCCCGAAGGATGGTCTTTAAAAAAAATTTAAAATAAAAGACAATTTTGATACATAAGATAATATAAAATTTTTTAATTTTTTTACTGGAAATTGCGATGGGTAGGCGACACAAAATCACCCGAGCGATAGTTCTTTAAAAAATTTTGTGATACGGTTTGAAAAAGAGTTTCGACATATAAAAATTAAAAATTCATTTAACTATTTTCTATATGTATAGTTGACCTTTAAGTTGTTAATTAATTTGATTATTTTAGCATGAGATCACAAATGTTTAACAAAACAAGTAAGAAAATTATAGTCGGTCTCGACCGACTATACGATACCCTATACCATGCGTTTGGAGACCCTATCTCTCAGGCCCAACTAACTAGAAAATAAGCATAAACCAAATTTGAGTGGGATTTTTATTAATTTTTTTGGCTGCAGATATGAAAAAGTTCATATCGGATGCTATATTTATATGGGGACTAGGTCGAAAAATGGACCGATCTTGACCATGTTTCGTAAAGTCTCTTGTATTTTGCAAAAATATATACAATCAAATTTGAGAAAAATCTGTGCAATATTTTTGTTTTTTGATAGATTTAAGTGAAGATCGGGAAGCAGCTCTATATGGGGCTTATGACTAAGAATTGTTCTATAGGAATTATTTTTGGACTACTGATTAATAGATATAATAAACACATACAAACCCAATTTGACTGAGATCTATGTGATAATTTGGATCTTATGGCAATTTATGTTGATTTCATAGGGGTCATTTGTATGGGGGCTAGGTCTGAACATGGACCGATTCTTGCCAATTTCAACAGCTTCATCCTATGGCCGATAAAAGCTTATTCACCAAATTTCGTCAAAATATGCTCATATTTGCGACCTGCAGTTTGATTACAAACTTTATATACAGCCATCTCCAATTAGCACGACTTAATGCATATAGCCACTCTACACAACCATTACCTTTGCAATGGAGGTTAGGGCGAGCTATTTAATTAGCAAAAACTAAATTAAACGAGAAGTTATGTCATATAACCGGAAACGCATGCATATAGGTATATAACCTAAATGCATGCCGATCAGCAACTACGATGACCAAAAAGCAAACACCGAAATAAATCCGAAATAATAGAAAAGACGAAAACCAACCCAAAGAATTTTCTGAAATAATTTGGTATTAAGTTTAACAAATTGTTTACTTTTTCCAATATTTTGTTTACATTTATTATCAATACTCAAACCGAGGTGGAGGGTATCAAAGATTCGGCACAGCCGAATTTAACACTCTTACTTGTTCATTATTCATTTTTTATTATTCATTTTTTATTTTTCGTTTATCATTTGTATACCCTATACCACTATGTGGTTTGGGTATAATGACTTTGTGCTGCTGTTTGTAACTACCAAAAATATTTGACCTAGACCCATCTTTTATTATACCGATCGAATCAGAATCACTAACTGATTCGATTTAACGATATCCGTCCGTCCGTCTGTGTCTGTATAGCTTCTTTTAACTGGCCATATAGGTCGGATGGAGTAACAAAATAATAACCAAAAAAAAAGCTCTCTCAACTTTTTTTTTTAAATATTGCCATATTTTGAAAACATAGAGAATAAATTTATAATAATAAATAATCAAATTAGGGATGAAAAACGCAAAAAACGAAAAGTCCCAAACATTTTAAATAAAATAATTTAATGTTATCTTTATTTTCTGAAAAACTTAAAATTTTCATCCAAAAAAAATTGTGAAAATTTATATATAAAAAATAACATTCTCATAAAATTACGTTTACTTATGTAACAATTTTTATGTTAGCAATTCTTAAATATCATTTGAGGTTTTCTTAAATTCATTGATTTTAAATTAATATCGACAAATCTGTTTTTCTATTTATTTAAATTGTAAAGAAGTGGCATCTCTGTCAAAATAAGCGAAAAGCACAAAGAATAGAAAAAAACAAATTACTTCGTGTTTGACAGGATGATTTTATGTTTATGTTTAATATCTTTATTTTTTTTACTAATATTTCTGTTTATTTATTTGAAAATGAAATAATGAATTTAATTTTTTTATTTCTATAAAAAAGTTTTTTAATTAAAGCAAAATATTTTCACTATTTCATGATTTTTATTTATGTATGATGACATTTCAACCTAAAAATTTAAGTTTTTATCGATTGGATAAACAACACAAAAATGGTTGTCGTTTAGATAACAACAACAGCTGACTTTAACAATAGCGAATATCGTTTAAAAATTTTACTGATAATTTTGCAATTTTCTTTTTTTTTTACGATTGACTATCGTTAAAAGAAGTTACTGAATCGCGGTACTGAAAAGTTATTAATATCTCCTGAATGGCAATATTTTTTTAAATGTAAACATTTTTAAATGTAAACATATTTCTAAATTTAAAATTATTATTTCCGACGTTTTGATATGATTTTCTGAAATTCAATTAATATTTTCTAATCTATAATTGGAAATTTTTAATTTCAGTTTTTAGAATTGATATTTTCTTAAATTTGAATGGAAAATTTAAAAAGTGCAATTTTGTATTTATGTGAATAATAATGCTTTAGTAATTATAAACAATTTTTAAAAATTAGATGTAATCGCAATCAGATATTTTATAGGTAAAGAGAATAATAATTCTATATAACTATGTAGAACTGTTTTGTAAGCAAAAAACTCATTGACGAACTCGGTAACTCTATTTTGTAAAGACAACAAAAAGTTAATATGCCAAACTTATGTTCATATTTGTAAAAGAATAATGAAAAAACGTATGAAATAAAAGACCAGCCCGTGTATACTCTTAACATTGTTCTGTATGATATCTAGTTGAAAATATTAACATTCATGTTAAAATAGAAATAACTATTGCAAAGCTAATTAGAACAAACAAAAATTATGGCGCCATCTACTGTGGCATAGTCACGCTGAGCAAAATGAAGTGACACTCTGTTAATGCAAAAGAAATGTATTTTCCCCACAACAAAGTAATGCAGAATTTTATGTAAATAAAATAGCCGATTTATTTCTAACATGCAGTTACTATGAATATACATACATACATACATATATATAATATATGTATATTTTTTGTATTATTTAATATGTGTATGTATGTATATTTAAATATTACACACAAAAAATACAACATCAAACGTTATTTTTGTGTTTTTCTCTTTAAATAAATTAATACATAAATTTTTTTGCTAAATTTACATTTGGGCAATTCACAACAGATGTTGTATATTGTATGTTGTATTGAAATACACAATACAATCATTTGTTGTGAACACTCAGTTGTATTTTCATATTGTAAAACGCTTTCTTTAGTAATTTTCGATCCAACGAGGAAAGATCGCTTCGTCGCTTCTGCTATTTTGTATAAGAGAAAACACTTGTCAGTGTTTGCTTTTTGGTCGTGAGATATACCCTGGAGTTTTAGTTACGTACCTCTTGCATTTTAATTTATAATGAAAAAAAAAATTTTAAATGTTTTGGTTGGTACTGAAAGAGAAAATACATACTAAAAAAATATAAACATTAATTTTTATATAAATAAACTTATCGATGTATTTGCGTTATTTGCATTATTTGCCATATTTTATTTTATAATTATTTATGCTGATAAAATTCTATAAATTTGTTTTTTTCTTTTTCATAAAAACTGGCATTCACTTGGAACTGATATGTTATGATACAATATACAACATTTACAAAACATAGCAAATGAAGTTGGATCGTGTATCAGATTTTTCAGTGAAAATTACCAACAACAATTTTACACTATTGTAAAGTGATACACGATACAACAGATACAACGATACATTACCCATTGTGAATTGCCCAATTGTTTTTTTTATTAACAACTAGGTATTTTAGCATTATTTGCTTTAGATGTTGGTGAATTTTTACTCCGTTTATATTAACTCGTGTCTGCTTGTCGAAAATATTTTGGATCGATTTTAACCACTTTCCCGTGACCCAATCGATCTGAAATTTTGCAGGCAGGCTCATGGCAATGACGGAAATGATCTAACATATTTTTTTAGTGATGCCAAAACAATGGAAACTTTTAAATTGTTCTACCAGAGTTGATAAAAAAAATGTACAAAGGGTTTGTTTTTGTTATATTATTACCATAACGACCACAAAAACAACAAGTCCAGCTATGAAAACAATGCAACATTTAGAATAACAACGAGAACAATATAGAAATATCATATTTTTTATTTTTTTTTTACTTTTTCAGAGATTTCCCTGGACCTGTTCCACCGATTTTAATGATTTTTGAAGCAGAAATCTTCCCATGAATTTGGTGAATCATTCTCACTAAAAATGATCACTGTAGCTGCACTATTGAGGGCGTGATCGTGACAAGAACAACATAGAAAGTTATTTTTTTCAAGCCTTTTTTTAGTTCTTCATTCAAATCTCGGGACCTAATCGACCTATTTGGACGATTTTTTAAAATAGCGAACTTCTCAGGATGTTAGTGAATCATTTTTTATATCAGCGAGCACCCTAGCTGCCCGATTGATGCCGTGATCATGTTTTCCACAGACGGACAGACGGACATCGCTATATGAACTCCGGTTGTTATAAGGATCACAAATATATAAATTTTATGGGGTCCAAATTTTTTTTCTAATTATTACAAACGGAATGACAAACTTATATATACCCTCTGCACACTGGAGTGGAGGGTATAAAAATAAAAAATGAGAAATAAAAATGAAAAAAATGAAAAATAAAAAATGAGAGATAAAAAATTAAAAATTAAATATAAAAAATGAGAAATAAAAATGAAAAAAATGAAAAATAACAAATGAGAGATAAAAAATTAAACATGAAAAATAAAACATGAAAAAAAAAATGAAAAAAAAATGGAAAATAAAAAATGAAAAACGAAAAACTAAAAATGAAAAATAAAAAATTAAGAGTGAAAAAAGCAAAATAAAAAATGAAAAATGAAAAGTAAAAAAAAACCAAAAATTTAAATGAAAAACAAAAAATAGTAAATGGAAAATAAAAAATAAAAAATTAAAAATGGAAAATGGAAAATAAAAATGAAACATGAAACATAAAAAATAAAAAATTAAAAATGAAAAAAAAAAACATGAAAAATAAAAAATTATATATAAAAAATTAAAAATAAAAATAAAAAATTAAAAAAGAAAAATAAAAAATGAAAAATGAATAATGAAAAATGAGAAATAAAAAATGAAAAATGAAATATGTAAAACGAAAAATGAATAATTAAAAAATTTAAAATAAACAAGTAAGAAATTTATAGTTGGTCAAGACCGACTATACGATACCCTATACCATGCGTTTAGAGACCCTATCTCTCATGCCCAACTAACTGGATGTAGAAAATAAGCATAAACCAAATTTGAGTGATTTTTATAAATTTTTTTGGCTGGAGATATGAAAAAGTTCTAGACTAGGCCCAAAAATGGACCGATCCTGACTATGTCTGGTAAAGTCTCTTGTATTTTGCAAAAATATATACAAACAAAATTTGAAAAGAATCAGTGCAATATTTTTGTTTTTTTTGATAGATTTAAGTGAAGATCGGGAAGCAGCTCTATATGGGGCCTATGACTAAAAGTTTTCCCATAGGGATCATTTTTGGACTACTGATTAATTTATGTAATAAACGTATACACACCCAATTTGACTAAAGGCCATTATTATACTTCCCTTTAAAGTAAATTTTAGTTAAAGGTAACTTTAGCTAAAGTGAGCAATAATGTTACCTTTAACTTTTATTCGTTATTACAACTTCCCAGTAAAATAAAATTAATATTTTTGATATTGTGGCAACACCAAAGGAAACACCGATTACTTTTGACCAAATGAATTGCTTTATAAAATACGTAGTGGCAACGTTCTTTATTTGTTCGCAAGCAAACAATAGAATAAAAACTAAAAACCTTTATTATAAGTTGCATAATTGTTGTAAATGTGTAATAAAATTTTTTAAAACATATTCAAGCATATATTTAAGTATATGCAAATAAATTTATTTCCAAACTAAATTGGCGTGAACTTATTCTTCATAGATCAGAAAATGTGGCAACATTAAATACATAAACCTCACGTTAAAAGTTAAAGGCAACAATATCTTCCCTTTAGCTTATCGGTCACTTTTAGCTTAAAGTATAGTTGTAATAACGAAAATCTAATAATCTGCCCGATAACATCCTAACCTTAGCTATTGGCAAGTTGTAATAATGGCCCTAAGAGTTATATGATAATTTGAATCTTATGGCAATTTATGTTGATTTCATAGGGGTCATTTGTGTGGGGGCTAGGTCTGAACACGGACGGATTCCCACCAATTTCAACAGCTTTCATCCTATGGCCGATAGAAGCTTATGTGCCAAATTTCATCGAAATATTTTCATATTTGTGGCCTGCAGTTTGATTACAAGCTTTACATGGACACACAGACGGACGGACAGACGGACGGACGGACGGACAACGTTAAATCGAATCAGATAGTGATTTTGATTCGATCGGTATAATAAAAGATGGGTCTAGGTCAAATATTTTTGGTAGTTACAAACAGCACAAAGTCATTAGGTATAATGAACCAAAATTTTTTTAAATATTTTTATTATACCCTATTACCTGTATATGGTTTGGGTATAATGACTTTGTGCTGCTGTTTGTAACTACCATAAATATTTGACATAGACCCATCTTTTATTATACCGATCGACTTGGAATCACTTTCTGAGTCGTTTTAGCGATGTCCGTCCGTCCGTCTGTGTGTTCATGTAAACCTTGTAATCAAACTACAGATCGCAAATATGAACATATTTTGATGAGATTTGGTATATAAGCTTTAACCGGCCATAGGATAAACGCTGTTGAAATTGGTGAAAATCGGTGCATGTTCAGACCTTGTCCCCATACAAATGATCCCTATGAAATCGACATAAATTGCCATAAGATCCAAATTATCACATAGATCTCAGTCAAATTGGGTTTGTATGTTTTTATTATATCCATTAATCAGTAGTCCAAAAATAATTCCTATAAGACAATTCTTAGTCATAAGCCCCATATAGAGCTGCTTCCCGATCTTCACTTAAATCTATCAAAAAACAAAAATATTGCACAGATTTTTCGCAAATTTGGTTTGTTTATATTTTTTCAAAATGTAAGTGACTTTATAAAATATGGTCAGGATCGGTCCGCTTTTCGATCTAATCCCCATATAAATATAGCATCCGATATGAACTTTTTCATATCTGCAGCCAAAAAAATTAATAACAATGAAACTCAAATTTGGTTTATGCTTATTTTCTATTTCGAATTAGTTGGACCGAAGAGATAGGGTCTCTAAACCATCGTACATCGGTAACGTATAGTCGGTCTAGACCGACTATAATTTTCTTACTTGTTTAATTTAAAAATTTAATTAAATTTTTAACGTTTTTCTCTGAAATAGAATTCAGTTTTACAAAATTAAATAATAAAACTCAGTAATTATTTCGTCTCCTTTGTATACAAATGGCCACCTTGATTTGCAAAAATTTATTTATATTTTTTCTTGTTGCTCAATTTATAAAGATCATAAATTTTACCCCCAGCATTTGTATATATAGCCTTTTTTTCTATAGAAATCATATAATAAATGTTTTTTTATTTTGTGGTTGGTTTTAGTGTTTCATTTTTGATGACATTCTGGGGTTTTTGTCATGTTTTTATACCCTATACCACTATGTGGTTTGGGTATAATGACTTTGTGCTGCTGTTTGTAACAACCAAAAATATTTGACCTAGACCCATCTTTAATTATACCGATCGAATCAGAATCACTTTCTGAGTTGATTTAACAATGTCCGTCCGTCCGTCCGTCCGTCCGTCCGTCTTTGTGTCCATGTAAAGCTTGTAATCAAACTGCAGGTCGCAAATATGAATATATTTTGATGAAATTTGGTATATAAGCTTTTATCGGCCATGGGATGAACGCTATTGAAATTGGTGAGAATCGGTCCATGTTCAGACCTAGCCCCCATACAAATTACCCATATGAAATCGACATAAATTGCCATAAGATCCAAATTGTCATATAGATCTTACTCAAATTGGGTTTGTATGCGTTCATTACATCCACTAATGAGCACTGATTCTTCTCAAATTTTGTTTGTACATATTTTTGCAAAATACAAGAGACTTTACCAAACATGATCAGGATCGGTCCATTTTTGGACCTAGTCCGTTTATAGATATAGCATCCGATATGAACTTTTTCATATCTGCAGCCAAAAAAATGAATAAAAATCGCACTCAAATTTGGTTTTTGCTTATTTTCAATGTCCAGTTAGTTGGGCCTAAGAGATAGGGTTTCTAAACGCATGGTATAGGGTATCGTATAGTCGGTCTAGACCGACTATAATTTTCTTACTTGTTTTATTTGATGTTTTTCGTTGTTTTTTTCTATTTTGTTACAGTAATTTGTGTGGTATATTAACATTCTTTAAGTTATTTACACATGTTTTCTGTTTTTTGTTTGTTTCAGCCTTTGTTTAACTGAATTTGCAAAATAGTTTTATTATATTCTTTTCTTCATTCCATTCAAGTAATAATTTGTTTTTCTATATGTTTCAACGATTATTTTATACAAATGTGTGTTATTATTTTGAAATTTTTTCGTTTGTAGGATTTTTATTAACATACAAATGAGGATTTTATTGTTTTAAAAGACCCCTCATAATCATTGTAATGGCTATTAAAAATAGTTTATACACAAATATGGACATAAACATGTTTGTTAATGGTTAAAAAATGTTGCATAATAAAAAGAGAATTTAAAATTTTTTTAAAAAGGGAGTTAGTTGGACACGAAGATATCCCCCCAACAAAAAGTTTTAGGCGATAATAAATTCATATACATACTGATTTGAGTGTAGTGAGACTAGACCAAAGTTCTTGAATGATGATGTATATTAATTTTATTTTTAGAATTTAACTTCAGCTCTAAATGGGTTCGATGATGTATAAATACTTATATTCATATACTGTATGTTAAATTTTAGATCGCTTGCAGTTCAGTTGTTATTAGAAAATAAGTAAGAGTGTTAAATTCGGCTGTGCCGAATTTTTGCTACTTAAACTTAATACCAAATTATTTCAGCAAATTCTTTGGGTTGATCCGCTTAAAGTTTAAATCCTTTAATGCATTTTTTTATATTATTAACCCTTTACTGCACTTTTTATTAAAAATGTGTTTTATTTATATTAATTCAGTGTTTGGCTGATTTTTTTTTTTAAATAATATTATATTAACATCTAGTTAACCGAAATCTCGAACTAAGGTCAATTGTTTTTAAGCTTTCCACTCTTAATGTGTTATAGAATAAATGAAATAAAGATTAATTAACCGTAATTAATGCATTATGGGCATTGAATGTTTTATGAATTGGTTTCTTTTTAGGTATATTGTTTGGCTATTTTCAAATTTTAAAAATTTCAGCTTTCTTATTGGTTTTTATTCGAATAAAAAAAAAATAATTTACATTTTGTACATATTAATTTCATTTTATACGTTATTACACAGTTTTAACTTATTTATAAAATTAGTTCTAATTATCAAAAACATAATGTTAATTCCATTTAAAATATATTTTTTTTCATTTTTATAATTTTGGCCAAGATAAGTTATGTTTGAAACCATAGTGCATTGCATTGTCTTTAGTTTTTTTGTATGAAAAATATCAGTTATACAACTGCTGTAAAATTTTAGCACATACGACACATACAACAGTTAGGACACCCTTGTGAATATCCTCAATATGTTTTTGCGGTTTACAATGTGATCAGCTGTTGTTTGTTTACTATATAATCAGATTTTGTAGTTTATTCCAAATATATTTTTTTTTGTGGCAAAAATAGTAGAAATAAATAAAAATGTAAGGAAATAATTATATTCAGGTATGTGTTTGTGACTTTACATATGGAAAATACATTTCATGTAAACACACCAATTATCCCTAAATTGTGTACTTTTTGTACCACGTGGTACTTTTTAGAAAATTTTCAGGTATGTTATAATTGTAATATATTTAACAAATACGAACATAAAACAAAATATAAACAAGTAACAAAATTATTGTCGGTCTAGATCGACTAGAAAATACCCTATACCATTCGCTACGATAGCGGATCTTGTATCCGAGTTTTTTCAGGCATAGAGGATATAATAATAATAATAATAATAATATAAAGAGCATAACATATTTTTAGTGCTACTATTATTAATTTGTGACATGTAGATATGAGAAAGTTCATATCTAATTATTGAAAACTAAAACAAATCTTGTATTAAACTCCTTTTAGTAAGCGTTTATTCTAGAGTTCAGAAAAAAACGCACACTGAATAAAAAACTCGTATATATATGTAAACAAACATAGCTCAGACCAACAAACACATATTTTTATTTAGATATCAATTATGTGTGTTTCTAAATTTTGTACGGTGCCGAACACAATCACGACTGTGTTTCGTTTTAATATTTCGTTATGTACACGAACATGTTTCTATCACGTAATTTTTGTTTCGAACACACCTAAACCCCACAGATTATGGTGTAGCTTTATTTTAAGCTCTGTTCTTGCACGTGTACTGCTAAAAGAACAGAACATATTCTTGAACGCGTGCATCTAAAAATTAAAACATTATTCACTCGCGATCGGAAAAATCTGATACACCCCTATAAAAACGACAACAATTGTTTGAATCAAATTTATTGCAAAAATGTAAAATAATTCATTAGAAGTTATAAAAAAATAAAAATAAAAAGATAATAACAAAAATAAAAATAAAAAATACAAATAAAAAGACGGTAATAAAACAGAAAACAGAGAAATTTTATATGTTGTTTATGATATAATTTTGTTTTTTTTTTTATTATTTTTTTAATTTTATTGTTATCTTTATTTTATTGTTATCTTTTTTATTGTTATCTTTATTATTATTTTTAGTAATTCACGATTCAACACAGGGCGTGTGATATACATACAACTATAACGAATTTCAATGGTTTGTGAATTGGCTAAAACTGATACCTTTAGGCTCTTGCAAAATTATTTATTATTAAATATTATTTTATTTAATTTAATATATTTTTCACACATTATACAAAAATTTTATTATCATTCTGCACTTCTTCTTCATAGAACTATAATTGTGCCAAATTTTACACTCCTCCGTGCTCGCATTTTGCATTAAAAGGGGTACAAAAGTTTACCTTTACGTATTAATATATACTAGTATAGCCCAGCACTCGAAATTCGAGTGCAAATTCTAGGAAATATTATTTTTTCATTCAATTTTTTTCTTCCAGTGTTGAGTTAATCTATATATATATAAAAAATTTATGAATATTTAAATGAGCCTAAAGGTATGTTAATAAATTTTAGCAATTCACAATTCAATACATACATTTTATCATTCTCAGCTTCTCCTCCATATGAACTATAACTATGCCAATTTTCACACTCCTCCGTGCCCGGATATTGCTTAAAAAGGGAATTAAAAATTTACCTTCACGTATTTATAATATTAACATATATACATATATATTAAATTTATAATTTTGTTATTACTGTTATTTTTAATAATTTAAATATAAAATGAATTAAAAAAAAACAAAAAAAAAAAATATATATATAAAAGAAAATAAAAAATATATAATTAAAAAAACAAACTATCAAAAAAGAAACACGAAATAAACGAAAAAAAAATAATAAATAAAATCTTCTTTACTCAAAAACCGCTCCAACGATTTTTTTTCCCTTGCAATAAGCCCTAAGCCCGTATGCAAAATATTAAAGTCAACTTCAAGTAGACTTTATTGTATGCTTTTCATATAAAATTTGTTGACAAAGTCTACTTGAAGCACACTTTAATTTTTTTGCATACGGCCCTAAGTATTTTCAAGCCCAACCTTTTTTTTGGTTACCGAAAAAAAAATCGAAAAAAATAGAAAAAGGAGAAAAAATATGTGCTATTATTATCGATAATATTAATTGGCTAGGCGATTTCTTGTGACCGATGCTTTGTTCTACCGTTTTATCCCGATTTTGACCAAACGTATATTATTTGAAAGGTATTTCTTTTCGCCGTTTTGTAGATTTACAGATTTTTAAATTTTTTCTTTATTTTGAGTAAATTGCATTTAAAGTTGCTACTAACACATACATAAAATTGTACATATGCTATGTGTGTTTTATTAAATTTATTAGTGTGTTTGTTAATGAGTTTGTTATCTTCATTCACAATAATAATAAGCTATAAAAGTGTTGGTTTGTGAATTGGTTAAGTTGAAAAGTAAAGCTGCCTAGAAATTGCAGTCGAATTTCAAGTGCTGGAATCTGCTAGTATTATATATTATTATTGTTACAAAAAAAATTTGTGCAATAATTTCGTCAATTTTTCCCACAAATGTGAAAAAAATCCATCAAAAATAAAAACAAATGTGAAAAATGGATTTTCTAACCAAAAAACCCCCGGTATACACATTTTCAATAATTGTTTTTCATTTGAATGAGTATTATGGAACATATCATGAAAATATCTTCATCGAAATTTTGGCAGGCTCGAAAATGATTTTAGAGGTATAGTTCCTTGGGCAAATACACTTGTTATGGCCCATAGTGAACCCATGGAGTTCAAATATGTAAACAATTTTGAGAAATGTTCATGTTTGGGTTATCAAAATATTAAAAAATCAGAGTGGAAATAATTTTCATTTGTACATTTTTTCTTAAAGCTACTTTTTAAAGAAAAGGTAATTTTTATTTTAAAAGAATATTTGCTTTTTTAATACTTTAAACAAAAGAGGTAATTTTTTGAAAACTGTTACTTTTTTGAGAAAAGGTACTTTTTAATTTTGTTTCCTTACGGGCTAATGGTGGTCAAATTTTGTGTAAATAAAAATCAATTAATTTTTATTTTCATTTTCTTCAGGAGTGTTTTTATTTTTAAATCTGGCAACAAAATAAAATAAACAAAAAGCAAAATGCTTTTTAAGAAAAGGTTATTTTTTAAGAAGAGGTACTTTTTAAGAAAATTTACTTTTAAGAAATGCTACTTTTTTAAGGGAAGGTATTGTTTTTTTAAAAGTTTTTTTTTTTCACAAAGGTAATTTTTTAAGTAAATGTACTTTTTAGGAAAAGTACCTTTTTAAAGCAAATACATTTTTTAAAAAAGTTTTTGTTTGAGGAAAGTCAATATTTTAAGAAAAGGTACTTTTTAAGAAAAGGGTACTTTTTAAAGAAAAAGTACCTTTTTAAGAAAAACTGATTTTTTAACAGAAGAACTTTTTAAGAAAAGGCAATTTTATAATAAAAGGTAATTCTTTAAGAAGAGGTACTTTTTAAGAAAAAGTGCATTTTAAGAAAAAGAATTTTTCTAAGACTGGGTACTTTTTTAAGGAAATGCTATTTTTTAATAAAATCTAATCATTTAAGAAAAGGTACTTTTTAAAGAAAAATTAGTTTTTTAAGAAGAAGTATTTTTTAAGAAAGGTACTTTGTTAAGAATAGGTATTTTATAAGAAAATCTACTTTTTTAAGAAAAGGTACTTTTTTAAAAGCAGATATGTTTTTAAGAGAAGGTTCTTTTTTAAGAAAGGGTACTTTTTTAAGAAGAGGTAATTTGTTTTTACAGAAAGCACTTTTTAAGAAAATCTAATCTACCTTTAAAAAAAAACGTAGTTTATTACGAAAAAGTATTTTTTTTAAGGAAGGGTACTTTTTAAAGAAGATGTACTTTTTTAAGAAAGGGCTCTTTTTAAGAAAAGGTACTTTTTTGAGAAAAGTTTCTTTCTTCATTAAGAAAACCCAATTTTTTAGAAAAGGTACTTTTGTAAGAACATATATATTTTATAGAATAGGCACTTTTTTGATAAAAAGTACTTTTTTCAGAAAAGGTACATTTATAGAAAATGTCTTTTTTAAGAAAAGTAATTTTTAAGAAGGTATCTTTTTGAGACAAGGTACTTATTTAAAGAAAATATACTCGCTTCGGAAAATGTTTTTAAGAATAGCAGTTTTTTACGAAAATCTACTTTTTTAAGAAAAGGTACTTTTTAAGAAAATGTATTTTTTTTAAGGAAAATGGTAGTTTTTTTCAGAAAAAGTATTTTTTTAAGAAAAGTCACTTTTTAAGAAAAGCTACTTTTTTAAGAAAAGATACTTTATACGAAAATCTATTTTACTAAGAAAAGTTACTTTTTTTAAGCAAAGGGACTTTTTAAGATAATATACATTTTAAAGAAAAAGTATTTTTTTGAGAATATGTAATTTTTGTTTTTAGAAAAGGTACTCTTTTAAGAAAAGTTATTTGTCTAGAAAAGGTATTTTTGAGAAAAGGTGCTTTTTTTAAAAATTTACTTTGTTAGGAAAAGGTTTCCTTCAAGAAGAAGTAATTTAAGAAAATCTACTCTAAAACTTTTGTTGAGAAAATTTACTATTTTAGAAAAAGTTACTTTTTAAGAAAAATAATTGTTTAAGAAAAAGTAATTTTTAAGAAAGTGTATTTTTCTAAGGAAATCAACATTTTTTCGAGAAAACATTTTTTTAAAGAAAACTATCTTTAAGTAAAATATTTTTTAAGAAAAAGTACTTTCTTAGGAAACGATAGCTTTTTACAAAAAAGTATATTTTTTAAAGAAAAAGTATTTTTTTAAGATCTCTACCTTGTTTAAGGAAAGGCACTATATAAAGAAACGACACTTTTTAAGAACTGGTACTGTTTTTTTTAAATTGGGCTTTTTTAAGAAAAGGCAGTTTTTCTGTATTTATTTTGAAAGGTACTTTTTTAAGAAAATGTAAATTTTTTGTAACAAAGCCTACTTTTGTTTAACAAAAAGGTATTTTTTTTTTTTTTGAGATGAGGTAATGTTTTTTCAAAGAACAGTTTATTTTTTTTTTTAATCAATTTTCTAAGAAATTGTGCTTTTTCTGGAAACAAAGTTTTTTCAGAAAAGTGCTTTTAGAAAATATTTTTTTAAATAATCTATTTAAATTCACGAATTACACTATGTGACAAATTCAGACTTTTTGTTTTGGGCACGTAAATCTCAGTCCTCGATTAAAAATACTTGGCAAGTATGCAAATATGTGATATAACATTTGGGTTCCGTGACAGAAATTTTGCGAAATCGCGGTTTGAAATTTTTTTTTCGAGAAAAGATTGGTTCATAAAAATTTAAGTAAATGACTAACCAGTCCTCTGATTAAAATTCTACATTGACATTAGTTCCATAAAATTTGGAGGTGAATATTTGTTTTAGAACACTTTAACCCTCCTGTTCCCACGGAAGTGGGCCTTTTAGTTCCTTATTTCCAAAGTGTCAAAAATTATACCATAACTACGTACATTTTTGATATAATATATTCAAGAAAAATGTAGAGCAAACAATTTAAGTAGGGGTCTTCCATTTTGGGTTTCTCCACCAGACGCAAAAAAAAATTCCATACAAAATTTTCAATACAAAAAAAAAAAAAATAAAAAATATCGATATGATATAAATAACAATTACAATCAAACTGTACAATATAAATAATACAAAGCAACTTAGTCTTCCTTTTCTCAGATAGCATTAAAAATATGATTGAGATCCAAAGCGAATACTCTCCAAAATAGAAATCGTTATTCCCAAGTTCTCTTCTACTAAAATGACTGGTGATCCTTCAACAACACATCGCTTAAATAAATAACGATGATAATAATGAATTTTATTAAACATCGTCGGACAATGATGTTTGCTCAGAAAGTAGTTACGAATCCTAAATACACATACAATCAATATGCACTTGCCTTGTCCGAATTCTCTACAAAGTATTTTTAGATACTCGCTTGGCGTTTTCGGTATGTGGTTACGTTGATGTCTCGTCCTTTCTGTAAGCTGAAATCCAGCTTAATTTTGCTTAAGGGAATAGGCTTGTTACTGAGTTCTCCAACAAAATCATTTTCCATTTCGATATTTTCAAAAAAATTAGCTTAAATTTCGAGGTTTTCAATAAAATCAGAATTCATTTCGTTTTCCGATTTGAAGCTTTCAATTTGAGAATGGAATATGGGAGTTTGCGCGGATGCCACAGATATATATTTATATTTTTTTCTGCATGTTTAATTACTCATTGCTCCTGTACAATTTAATAAAATTTATGAATGAAACATAAAAAATTATAATAAAAATTGTAGCTTTAAAGTTATCGATTTTTTAAATAAAAGTAAATTTCCGTGAAAATCTGTAGTTTTCGAATCGCATAAATTCAAGACCGCAAAAATTTAATTATACTTTCAATTCCGCAAATTAAATGTACGTACCTGCATTAGCACATACATACATAGCAATTAGCTTTTTTATGAATTCCAGGATTAGTCCAAATCGTTGGAGTAGTAAACAGCATACCACGGTGTTTATGGGTTTTTCACTCCAATAAACGATTGCTGCAGTTTTTGCACACTTTTTTTGGAGCCCACTTTTTATCTTTTATCACACTCATTTATTAAGTCTTTTGAATAGTCCGAATTAAGTTTTCTTTGCGAATTGTTTTTTCTATAAACATGTTTTCCACAAACGTAACAGAACTTATTTAAATCGAATTTCATCATTCAAGCACTTAATTACACACGCGATTAACAATTGAATAAATCTTTGATGAACATAAATGATATGATATGGTTCGAGTACTTTGTAAGCAGAAAACTGGTTTAAATATTTGTCACATAAATGCGCAAAGTCTAAACAATAAGATGGACGAGTTTTCCTTTATATTTGAAAATTCAGGCGTTGATGTTGTATGTGTATCTGAGACGTGGTTTGACCTGCTTGTTTCTGATACTATTTTTGATTTGCATGACTATAATTTATATCGCTGTGATAGGGTAACTCATGCAGGTGGTGTTGCTATTTATATTAGAAATGGAATAACTAGTAAATTATATTGTAAATCCAAGCCAATGGAAAAGATTGAACATCTCTTTGTAGAAATTTCAGCACATGGAAACAAAATTCTTGTGGGTTGTGTATACAGACCTCATCACAATGTTGATATGCAAAATTTTTTCAAAACTTTGGAGAATGAAACAGTAAAATTTGAAGATATAGTTATATGTGGCGATTTCAACTGAAATCTTCTAGTGGAAAATTATTTAGTAAATAATAAGGAAACAGTTGGACTTTATCCAACAAATACAACAGTTCCAACCCATTTTTTAGCTACAGCAAACACGCTATTGGATATAATATTTGTTGGCGATAAAGGAAAAGTTTTACTCTATGATCAGATTTCAGCGTCCTGTTTTTCAAAGCACGACTTAATTTTTCTTACCTTTGATTTCCAGATCCAACTTATTATGAATGATGCCACATACTATGACTTTAAACATATGGATAATATGTCATAGCTTTTTGATTTAGCAAATATTGATTGGAATTCAATTTACTATATGCTATCTGCTGAAAGTCAGCTTAACTTCTTAGAAAACAAAATTGAACAAATTTTCAATAGGTCGGTTCCGTTGAAAGCTGTAAAAACTAGTTTTAAATTAAAACCATGGTTTAATGGTAATATTAAATCTGCAATTGCTTACAGAGATAGGGCTTATAGTCGTTGGAAACGTTTCAAAACTGATTCACTACATGAAGAATGTTGTAACGCACGGAGAGAAGTAAACCGAGCTATTAAGAGTGCTAAATCAACATACTATTCATCTGTCTTCAACTCTGCAATTAGTTCCAAAAAAACATGGACAAATATACGTGATATTGGTATTGGAAAACCAAGGATAATAGATACAACGGAAATAGATGTAGAATTACTTAATGAAACTTTCACACGACTGCCAACAATACCTTTGAATAGTAATTTTTTTAATCAACCTATCACTGAGCAGAGTGAACTATTTAGTTTTAATTGTGTAACATAAGATGATGTATCAAGGAGTTGCCTAGCTGTTAAGTCAAATGCTGTAGGATTTGATAATATTCACCCAAAGTTTTTAAAAGCTATTCTTCCTGTGTTGTTACCATATATCACATTCATATTCAACAATATCATAATTAAAAGTACTTTTCCTGCTAACTGGAAGTATGCTAAAATAATACCTACACCAAAATCCAGTAATGAGTACTGACCTATTTCTATATTACCATTTCTATCAAAAGTATTTGAGAAGCTACTACATAAGCAAATCTACGATTACATAAATAGAAATGGCTTACTTACAAGCAGACAGCCAGGATTTCGGCCTAAGCATAGTTGCGTAACTGCGCTTATTGATGTCACGGAGGAAATACGGAGTAATATTGATGCTGGTTTCATGTCATTTCTTGTTTTATTAGATCACTCTAAGGCATTTGACATGGTTGATCATGGAATTCTTTGTATGAAACTGCAAACTTTGTTTAAATTTTCTATGTCGTCCACTCGATTAATTGCGTCCTACTTATTGGATCGTAAACAGTCAGTCTTTGCTAATAAAAAAATATCACGACCACTGCCAATATCGACAGGTGTTCCTCAAGGATCAATCCTTGGTCCTCTTCTTTTTACAATATACGTCAACGATTTACCAGAGCAACTAATGTACAGCAGCGTTCATATCTATGCTGATGATGTTCAATTATATATATGTAATAACAACAAAAATATTGATGATTGCTTAAGTAAACTAAATGAGGACTTACACCGTGTTTTTAAGTGGGCTTCATCCAATGGCCTTTGCTTGAATCCCAGCAAATCTAAGTGTCTGGTGATTAATCCATAATCCAAGAAATCAACTTTTGAACCAGAAGTTATACTAAACAATCAAGCAATTGAGATTGTAAGAACTACAAAGAATCTTGGTATAATTTTTAATAATAATCTTACATGGACTGATCACAGAAGTATGATCATATTACACCAGTTTCAAAAAAAATGTATGGAGTTAGTTTCAGTGATTTACTAATAATACGTACCTTGACTTTATTACATAAAATTGTATATACCCGTGAACCTTCTTATCTTTTTAATAGAATATCGTTCACTCGATCTCGCAGAACAAATGATTTAATACCAATTAGACATCGAACACAAACATCTGAATGGCAGTTTTTTATTAATTCAATTCGTCTTTGGAACTTGCTACCTTCAAACATTCAGTTCATAAGCAACGCAATGCAATTTAAAATGGCCCTCTTTAATTTCTATAATTAATTGGTTTTCTATTTTAAATCGCTTTTAAATAACTAATTTTTACATTAAACTTTTTTATAATTATTTTATTTTGTTATTATATTTTTTATTATTTTTAATTGTTATTATACACAATGTTAAATTTCCTTACTACTATGTACCTAGTACTAATCCTGTACTTTAATTATAAGATTTTATGTCTTGTTGTATGGGAATTCGAAATAAATAAATAAATAATAATAATAATAATAATAATAATAATAATAATAATAATAATAATAATAATAATAATAATAATAATAATAATAATAATAATAATAATAATAATAATAAAACCAAATCAAGGATTGCTTAGAATATTGATTTTAGATCAAGGTCAAATTGTTTATTTGTTTAATGATTGCAAGTTTTTTGCTTTTATTTAAGCGAGGTGTTGTTGAAGGATCACCAGTCATTTTAGTAGAAGAGAACTTAGGAATAACGATTTCTATTTTGGAGAGTATTCGCTTTGGATCGCAATCATATTTTTAATGCTATCTGAGAAAAGGAAGATTAAGTAGCTTTGCATTTTTTATATTGCATAGTTTGATTGTAATTGCTATTTATATCATATCGAAATTTTTTATTTTTTTTTGTATTGAAAATTTTGTCTGGTGGAGAAATCCCACATGGAATTTTTCTCATGTCTATGAAGACCCCTACTGGAATTGTTCGCTCTACATTTTTCTTCAATATATTATATCAAAAATGTACGTAGGTATGTTATAATTTTTGACATTTTGGAAATAAGGCCCTGAAAGGCCCACTTTCGTGGGAGCTGGAAGGTTAAAATGTTCCAAAAAAAATATTCACCGCCCAATTTTATGGAACAAATGTCAATGTAGAATTTTAATCAAAGAACTCGTTAGTCAGTTACTTTAATTTTTATGAACCAAACTTTTCTCGAAAAAAAAAATTTTCAAGCCGCGATATCGCGAAATTTCTGCCTCGGAAGCCCAAAATGTTATATCCATATTTACGTACTTACCAAGTGCTTTCAATCGGTGATAAAGATTTGCGTGCCCAAAACATCGTGTTGCACTGTGTTATTCAAAAATTTAATTTTTTTTGTTTGTAAAATCATTTAAATGTGAACAATAAAAAGTTATGCTACCTTTTGCATACATTTTAAATATCCCTTAAAATAAACAATGTTTTTTAAAATTGATTCTAAAACCCTTGGGGGTATACTAAATCTATAAAAATTTTGTTTGTGTGTTTAAATTGATATTTAACTTTAGTAGAAAAAAAACTACATTTAAACTAATATTGAATTGTTTTAATTGGCAAAAAAAAAAAATTTATTAAATCTTTAAAATCAGCCTGGGTTTATTATTTATATCATCAGTAGGGTTTTGTAAGACAAAAATTATTTGTCTGCAAAGTATGCAAATCCCATATACATTTCTTATTTATTATAATAGAATTTTTGATATTCTCATACTCTTATTCCTTTGTTATTTGTACATCTGTTTTTCGAAAAAGAATCTATAATAAATGATAGTTTTTGTATAACAATTTGTTTGCGTTCTATAACAGTTTTTTATTTTGTTTTTGGAGAAAAATCATATACAAAATTCATTTACACATGTGTAGCCTGAAAGCAATACATCATCAAAAGTGGTTATATATAAATTACAAAAACAAGAAAAGAAAAAACACTGCACAACAACAACATCAATTGCAAGAGTTAAAGCTACAATTTCACAACTACATATATACGAAGTCAACAACATCAGAGCAATATCAAACGGATATCCGTTTGTGCTCGTACTATACATGATGCATCAGATGTATCAACAATACTATACAGACAGAAATTGTACATTTAATATGTATCTCTTAATAAAAGCATGAAAATTGCAACAGTGCACACTGAGATGGAAGTCTTTTTTTTTGAGCTTTTTCATTTTGAGTAATCTATAATATTAATAGGCTAGGCGATTTCTTGTGACCGAAGTTTTGTTCTACCGTTTTATTCAGATTTTGACCAAACGTATATTATTTGAAAGGTATTTCTTTTTAGCCGGTTTGTGAATTACAGATTTTAAATTTTTTTCCTTTATTTTGGGTAAATTGCATTTAAGTTTGCTACTAACACATACATAAAATTATAAAATATGCTATGTGTGTGTTTATTAAATTTGTTAATGTGTTTGTAATAAAAATGATTTTATTTTTTGTGTTGATTTGTGAATTGGCTATAATTGATTAGCATACTTTTAGGCTGTTTATTTAATGAAAAAGTAAAATGCTCTAGAATTTGCACTCGAATTTCGAGGGCTGGAATCTGCTAGTTAATCTACATAAGGGGAAGTCGATTTTGCGATTTGTGCAATTGTTCGTTTTTTTTGATTTCGCGTTTTTCTGATTTTGCTATTTGGCCATTTGGAATTTTTAAATTTTTTGATTTTGCTATTTTTAGGTTTTTTAGTATTTCGATTTAGCTTTTGTTTTACTTATTTTGCTATTTTTCTTTTTTTTTGGTTTTCATTTTATTATTTTTGAAATTTTTTAATTTGGCACTTGGTAGATTTAACTATTGTGCTATTTCAAAATTTTTTTTTTGCTACGTTTGGGTACGGGTACGGTATTATGCAACAACAATACATCTGACCGTTAAGCTACCGGTAAACATCTGACCGTAAACCTATTGGTAAACGAATAATGGGATAATGACAACGACAGAAGAGAAATTTTCTAAAATCATTTTTTTTTTGTATACACGTATTGGGTCTAACGGTTGCTTTGTAGTTCGCCTTATATTTTAAACACGACTTAAAATATAACTGAACTCGAACCTGTTTATTGTACATGTTTTGTTTTTTTTTCAGTACACGTACCAGAACATGAACTTCAAATAAAGCAACACTCAAAAATGTGTGCTTTATGTGTGATTGAAACAAAAAGTACGTGATACAAAAATGTTCGCGTAAATAACGAAATATTAAAACGAACACAGTCATGGTTGTGTTGGGCACCGAAGAAAATTTAAAAACAAACATAATTGATATGAAAATAAAAATATGTTGGTCTAAGTTATGTTTGTTTACATATATGTACGAGTTTTTTATTCAGTGTGTGTTTTTTTCTGAACTCTGCTATTTACTCAAAAAAGGCAACTGCCGTCACCCGTCATCGTGATTTCCACAGACGGACATCCTCAATATGTTTTCGTTCGAAATGACATAGTCACACAGCCACTACAACAACCATACGACGAAAATAAGCAACGAAAACAAAATCATTTTGATCGATAGGCTGAAAGCAGCATTTGTGGATACCGATGAGCCAGAAAGCACCGTCGAAGTGACCAACGATGACCCGCAAACACACGAATCGCCAAACATTATTGCATCCAAACTACCAGTCAGCACCACAACAAGAACGGGACGAAGAGAACGATTTCCCAAACGTCTATTCCGATAGGTACAGACTCCAGCCTGGTTTTAGCGGTTACCGAGTACTTCAGGACAAAAATAAACATAATAATGGGATAATGTCAACGACAGAAGAGGAATTTTCCAGAAGCATTTTTTTTGTACACGCGTATTGGATCTAACGGTTTTTTATTGTTCGTCGAGAATATATAAAAAATAAACTTCTTTTTAGAAAAAGGAAGGAAAACAGGAGACAAGTTTTAGATAGCGAACAGACACGTCGAACACCGTGCTATATATTTATCTAATTTTATAAAAAAATATGTAAAAAAGCAATTTAATAAAATCTGGTCAAACAAATAAAAAAAGAGACATTGTTTCATTTTTATTGCCACTACTTTTTTTGTGGAGTCAGATATCCGAAACACACGCTATACGGGATTTTGCTATTTTGCGATTTTTTTTTAGTTTTCAATTATTGGAATTTGCTATTTTCGATTTTGGATTTTGCTATTTTGCGTTTTGCCGACTTGTGCTCTTGAGGTTTTGAGTTTTTGCCGTTTTGCGTTTTAGCGCTTTAACGATTATACGTAATTATAAGTTAATATTTTTCATCAGGAGGTCAACCATTATTAAATTTCTCTTAGCACGTACTCGTGAAATTATTTTGACTATTATTTATGTTCATCCCATTTTTAGTATTAATTGACCTAAGCAGAGTTACTAACTATTTCTCGTGTTGAAAGAAGGCCTTGCATGATGCGGCCGTAGAAGATGTAATTAGAGAGTGTTAAGAATTATTTAATAACAGCCATTACACAAGCATGGTGTTGTTTTTTTGAAGAGGGCTGAACCAATATTCACTATATATAAAAATCCACATAAAAATATTAAATGAGAATAACAAAGAATAAAAATAAAATAAAAAAAAAAACTTATATCCCTGGCCCATAGCCCAATATACAAAATATAATCTACAATGGTTAGCACAGATGCTATAACAAACACTCTGATGTTCAGATCAAAGAACAACAGTAACAATATAGAAAAACAAAAAAAAAAAAAAGAATCCAGTTGAAATCAATGATAAATTATTTGATATATGTATTTCCAAAAAAACAAAAGATGTAAACCCATTTTTAAATCAACAAAATGTCAGTATTTTTCTTTTCTTCTTCTTCTGAAAAGAAGAAACTTATTCTAAATTAATATCAATTAAAATGCAATTCATTATGTAAATGACAAATTCGTATCTATCTCTATCTCTCTCTGTCTCTTAACTTAATTTATAAAATTTTGGTCTTTTATGGTTTTGTTATATTTACTGTACAGTACTTATCGGATTTGCCTTTATTGACACAAAGAGTTTTGAACATTTTGGGTCATTATACCCTATACCACTATGTGGTTTGGGTATAATGACTTTGTGCTGCTGTTTGTAACAACCAAAAATATTTGACCTAGACCCATCTTTAATTAGACCGATCGAATCAGAATCACTTTCTGAATTGATTTAACAATGTCCGTCCGTCCGTCCGTCTGTGTGTCCATGTAAAGTTTGTAATCAAACTGCAGGTCGCAAATATGAACATGTTTTGATGAAATTTGGTATATAAGCTTTTATCGGCCATGGGATGAACGCTATTGAAATTGGTGAGAATCGGTCCATGTTCAGACCTAGCCCCCATACAAATTACCCATATGAAATCGACATAAATTGCCATAAGATCCAAATTGTCATATAGATCTTACTCAAATTGGGTTTGTATGCGTTCATTACATTCATTAATGAGTATTCTAAAAATGATCCCTTTGACCCCATATAGAGCTGCTTCCCGATCTTCACTTAAATCTATTAAAATATTGCACTGATTCTTCTCAAATTTTGTTTGTATATATTTTTGTAAAATGCAAGAGACTTTATCAAACATGATCAGGATCGGTCCATTTGTGGACTTAGTCCCTATATAGATATAGCATCCGATATGAACTTTTTCATATCTGCAGCCAAAAAAATTAATAAAAATCCCACTCAAATTTGGTTTTTGCTTATTTTCTATGTCCAGTTAGTTGGGCCTAAGAGATAGGGTTTCTAAACGCATGGTATAGGGTATCGTATAGTCGGTCTAGACCGACTATAATTTTCTTACTTGTTTTATGATAAACTTAAAAGTAACTTCTGTTTGTGGTCATGTGGTAAAGTTTGGTTAAGAAATGGTAAAATGATAAGAAACAGAGCAAATGTATCGAAATAGTTTTATTTAGTAGCAGATGTTTCAAAGTAGCAAGTCCATTTATAAGTTATTTATAAAAATATTTTTGTGAAGGATATTGTTTTAAAGATTTAAAGACTTTATATTCTTTACTGCTAAGACGAGGGTAGGCTGAAAAGTCTATTCTAAGCAGTAGTAAACGACATTATTTTGGGTTAATTAATTTTTCTCTATACCACCATGTACTGATGTTTGTAACTACTAAAAATATTTGACCTAGAATTATTTTCTGAGTCGATTAAGCGATTCTGTCCGTCCGTCTGTGTGGCCATTTGAACATTGTAATCAAACTGCAGGTCGCAAGTTTTTTTTATTTATTTATTTATTTATTTAGCCATACTGCTATTAATATAAAATTAAATAATGTTACATTCATGGATTTTCTACGTTAATACATTTGTTTTACGTACATTGTAATTTTTCGTTTATATATAAAAAAGTTTTTTTCATTCTTTAATTCTGATGGAATTTCATTATATAACTTAAGTCCATTATAAAATAATAAGTTTTGGTAAAAATTTGTTCTTCCAAAATTTAACCTAAAATCGTTCATATTCCTCAGATTGTATGGCTGTACATATGCTACATAAACTAGTTGCGTTCCCAAGTAGTTTGGCAACATTCCATTTTTCATCTTAAATATAAATATTAGAACATTCATCACCAGTCTTTGATTTACTGAGAGCCACTGCAATTTTTGTAACTTGTCACTTATATGTGTTAACCTATGACATCTTAGATTACATGCCATACCCTTATTTTGAAGCTTTTGAAGTCTTTCTTTCATTTGTTGACTCCCAAGGAAAAGCAGCGTTGAACAATATTCAAAGTGGGGTTTAACTATTGTGTTAAATATTCTTATAGATGTAATTGTTGATATATTATTTCGAATTCTTCTGAAGAAAGCCATTTTTTTAGCAATCTTTTTGCAAATATAGTTAAAATGTGTATTAAACTTAAGGTTTTTATCTATAATAACTCCTAAATATTTAATTTCTTCAACCTCCTCAATTGGTACACCATCGATAATAATGTTTTCATCTGCCGTTCCATTTATCACCATGTATTTAGTTGTATTTATATTTAGTTTTAATCTATTCATTTTTAAATACCTGTCAACTTCTCTCATTTCAGTATTTAAATTTCGAACACAATCTTCTGGTTTTTTTCCAGTTATATATATATATAAGCGCATCGTCCGCAGACATACATACTTTTGCTTTTTTTATGACTCTTTCCAAATCGTTTATATATATTAGAAACAACAATGTTCCCAATACTGCCCCTTGAGGCACACCTACATTGATGTTTTTAATTTTTGATATCTCATTTCCGGATTTTGTTTTTTTAGTTCTATTTTCCAGATAGCTTTTAAACCATTTTATTTTTTTTTTTACTTTTAATTTTTATTAATGAAAATCCTAATGTAACAAGATTTAAAATCTTATAAAACAACATTAGTCATAACAAATTAATTTTCAATAAGAAGAATGTATGTAAGTTTAATTTATAATTAAAATTAGAAGAATAATATAAAATAAAATATAATATAAAATATATAAAAAAATAAAATAAAAATGTAAAAATAAAGTGTAAAAATATCCTGCACAGCAGGTAAAAATTATATAGAAATTAAAATTAAATTAACTAAAGAAATTAAAATGAAGTATTAAAAATCAATTGAGAAAAAGTTTAAAAAGTTCTTTCTTAAATGATGTTGTATTTGATATTTTGTGAAGTTGATTATTTAAAGTATGTAACGAGTTCCAAAGACGTATGCCATTTACAAAAAAGTGTCTTTCGGATATTAGTCTATTGTACAATATTGGTACAAGACAGTTATTACGGTTAGATCTTGTAAATAGTAATCGCTCGAAAAGGTAAACGGGTTCTTTAGTGAAAATAATTTTATGAACCATAAGTAAAGTTCTAAATTTAAGATAGTCTTCAAATGAAATGCCATAAATTTTATTTAGAAAAGCGGAGATACTATCATATTTGCTTAAACCGTAAACATATCTAACTACACTTTTAAAGACGCGTGTAAGTTTACCCATATCTGCACTATCACAACCTGACAACAATTCACAACCATATAAAAGCGTAGGTAAGATAAACGATTTTGCAAGAACAAATCTAATTTTCTGCGGTGTGAAGTACTGAGAAGACCAAAGACTACGGAGAATACTATAAACTTTTCCAGAAGCTTTGTTAATTTGATCATTCCACGTTAGGGTATTATTAAAAATCATTCCAAGGTTTTTAGCATTCGCAACGTAGGCGATATCCACTCCATTAATACTAACTTTCGGAGGACAAGTGGTATCATATATCTTTTTAAAAATAACAAGGCACTGAGATTTTTTCGATTTCAACCTAGCCCATTCAAATACGTGGTTCAGTTCAGTATTCAGGTTCTGTACACAATTTTCCACATCTCGTACGTTACATGATGTGTATAACTGAACGTCATCAGCGTACATGTGCATTTGGCATGAATTAATTACGCGTGGTAGATCATTTAAAACAAAAGAGGGCCAATTATAGAACCCTGCGGAACACCCCTACTTAAAGACGCAGAGGTAGACGACTTGTCTTTAGAGACAACTACTTGCTCTCTATTCCGAAGGTAAGAGCTAATCAATTTAGAGGAGGTTTCAGAATAACCAAAAAGATGTTTAAGCTTTTTAACAAGAATATCATGGTCCACTGAGTCAAAAGCTTTAGAGTGGTCCATTAAAGTCAAAAAAGCAATATTACCACTGTCAACGATATAACGAAGATCTTCCCATACATCAATTAAAGTAGTGATACACCCTCTTTTCCTGCGAAAACCAGATTGCTTAGATGATAAAAGATTATTATTGCATATGTGTTCATTCATTTGTTTGCTCATAATTTTTTCGAAAACTTTCGAAAGAAAAGGAAGTACGGAAATTGGCCTGTACTCTTTATTAGATTTCGGCAAAGGAATTACTTTTGCCCATTTCCACAAATCAGGGAAAATAGATTTTGTAAAAATTGTGTTAAAAATATGAGTGATATAGGGTAAAACCTGTGGTAAAATAGCTTTAATAAATATTGGATTCATACCATCTAGACCAATAGATTTTGACTTTTTGGAAAGAAAAGCTTCCAGAACATCCTCCTGATTAACGCAGGAAAAACTAAATAAAGAATCCAGATTGCAATCTGGTAGATTTGCATAAGAGTCAGAACGAAGAGGAGTTGAGTCATTTGAAGTAAATTGTCTATTCAATTCATTTAGTTCAAAAGTGGAAAGATTTACCGATTCACTTTCATCTTTATAACCAATTTTCTTTATCTCTTTCCACATATTTTTAGTATCCATAGCCTCTGAAAATACACGTCTATAATAGCGTTGCTTAGCTAACTTTACTTCCCTAGTAACAGATCTACGTAGTGATTTAAAAATTTCATTTGACTGTGTAGTTTTATATCTTTTCCACTTATCGTAAGCAGAATTTCTTTTAACTATTAAATCACAAATATTTTGATTAAACCAAGGCTTAGTAGAAGATTTAACAGTTTTCTTTCTAACCGGTACGTATTTGTCGTATAGGTATGTGGTAGCTTCATAAAAAAAGGATATCTGTTGGTTTAAATCAGGATTACTGTACTGTACTAGTCCAATTGATTATATTAATTTCATTTAAAAGAGCATCATAGTTAATATTCTTGTAATCACGGAAAGTAATATGTTGTGGTTTTTCATGTTTAAAATAAGGAACGTTAAAGGTCATATAAATGACGTCATGTTTTGAGAAATTAGGAGAAGAAAACTGGTCATGCAAAAGAACTTTTCTAATATCTGAGACAAAGAACACGTCAATAAGGGTACTACTCATTGAAGTGAAGTGAATGGGGATAGTAGTGTTTACAGCTGTAAGCCCAATCGGTTGGAAAAGTGAAATTAGATCAGAATCAATGAGCAAATTTCTATTTAGGTCTTCAGAAAGAATAATATCACTATAAGATAAACAATTTTCATCTAACATATTAACAAGCGGAGAAATATCTAGTGAATCATTAGGCCTATGAGACATTTGCTTACGTCACAAGGAAGTTCAATAAATACAAAATCATATTCTTCATCGATAGATTTGCAAACAAATCGAGAACGTAATTGTTTCTTGACATACATTGCAACGCCTCCAGCACGTTTACCAGTATTCCTATCAGCTCTAAGTAAATCATAGCCGTCTATTTTGACCTGAAAGTTTTTTATCTTATTCGGATTGAACCATGTTTCAGAATTTTCAAAAATGTATCGAAATCCATCAAATTTACAAAAAAGACTTTGAGCATTTAAGTGACAAATTTTTAGACCTTTCTTTTGTTTACCAATTATACGAATCATAGAGTGAGTGTTGTATTTGGAACTCGACCGAATATTAGAAGAAGTCATAATAAAGTATTAAGCAAATATCAACATCAAATAAGAAATACTCAAAAAACTTAAAATAAAAAGGCATAATAAAAAGGAAAGATATAAAAAAAATACAAAAATAAAAATAGGTTATGGAAATAATTACGACAGTTTTAAATTTTAAAATATTATTGGCGAAACCCTTCTACTACAGAAACTGGAAAGTTGTCACGTGTGTTTTTCGATGTTTCGATATTTTCCAGAAAATGCACATTCTCCACACAAAACGCGCTATCGGACTTAGAGCGTTTGGCATAAATACGGCGACGGCGAGTGTAAACTGATGAGAGTAGTTTTTTCCGTTTTAACTTAATTGCTTCTTTAAGAAGATTGTGATTAATTTTGGTTAGAGCTTTATTTATATAGAATGGTTCATTAGAATCAAAACCAGCATGACAAAGGCGCAGAAGGTATTCAGAATTACGACGAAAAACAGCAGCTTGCTTCAAAATATAATTTTTCTCCTGAGCTGATGACAATTTTATGGCAATAGTAGGATCAATAACGTTATCATTTTTACTATTGTTTCGAGAATTTTGAAGACGAGTTATTTTACTTATATTTGGAACAGTTGCATTAATGGTCTCACAAATATTCATAAATGTAGTGTGTAAGTTTTCATTTTCATAGTATGGAATGCCGTGAATTCGTATCTCATTAGCGACTTTAGTATTTTCTTGCTTGTCCAAAGATCGCTTTAAGGTATCAATTTAATTTTTAAAGTCAACAATTTGCGGAATAATTTGTTCTAGCTTGCGGACCCTGTCGGAAACAGAATATATTTTTTCCTCAATGTTGACAATTTTAGTTAATATACGCTCCTCAGACTCCTTTATTTTAAATGCAATCTTATTAGATATGTCATTTGACATTCTGGAAAAACGCTCTTCCATTAATAGCATAAGTTGGGAATCAGGATTCATTTTATGCCAAATTATAAGATCAATTTAGTCACTAAATACCGTGTCGATAAAATATTATTCTGGGCCTTTTAAAAATACGGTTTGGGTATTAACAAAATGCGAAAATCTGGCAGCACCGTGTGTGGTGAATATAAAAAAAGCTGGTATTTTTATTATTATAAAAAGTAAATGAAACACCATTAATGATACTGTGCAAACTTCAATACACTACACACTCCCGCTGGTTGATAACAAACAAAATGGTGTGAAACAAGTCGTTGTTAGTTATACTTTTATATAATAATTAATTATAACAAAGAGCGATACGAAAGATCCCTGTTTATCACTATAGGGTTGCCAGAATAAATTCTATGCTTTTTATTCCATAGTTTTGAAGTTTTTCTAACATTATTTCCCTGTTAATTGTCTCAAACGCTCTTTTGAAGTCTAAGAAAACAGCCACAACGCAGTTTCTATTCTTCATTTCAGTCTTCCATTGAGTTACCACTAGATTCAAAAGAGATTCACAACTATGATTTTGTCTGAAGCCTGATTGTATTTCATTTAATAAATTTTTATCTTCGAAGTATCTATTTAATTGGGCTTGTACGACTTTTTTCAAAATTTTACTTATTGTTAGCAGCATATTTACTGGCCGAATTTATTGTGGATCTTTTGTGTGTTTTATTTTTTGAATTGGAATAATACAAGATTCTTTTAGACATTCAGGAAAAAATCCAGTTATAAGGTAAGATGCATTAAAACGTTGTAAAAGGGGTCCTATTATATCAAAATTATCCAGTAACATTTTAACTGTTAGACAATTATAATCCTTTTTGTTGTTCATAGCATGCATAACATTTTTCAACATACTTATATCAATGATTCCAAATTTGAATTTATTTTATGGGTTCTATTCAATGAGATTCTCATATTTGACGAATGGTATATTCTCGCTAATTTGTTGAATGCTGTTTATGAAAAAATTGTTTAATTGTTCTGCTATTTCCTTTTCAGTAGAAATCGTTATACCATTTAATTCTATTTCTTGTATTTTTGAATTATCTTTTTTGAGAGCAAGGGTTTTTATAGTTTTCCACATTGTTTTTTGGTAACAGCATCTATTAATTTTACTGTTAATAAAATTCTTTATTTCTATTCTTTATTTCGGAATGACTTGTAATTATTCCAATAAAACTCACTATTATAACACGCAGCCATTTGATAAAGTCGAATTTTTGTTTCTTTCATTGATTTTAGATTTCTGTTGAACCAATCGTTTGTTTCTGTATTCTTTATATTTTTTGTCACTATCATTGGTTTTATCGCATCGTTAATGGTTTTACATAATCCATTATTTAATGCATTACCAAGAGCATGCGGTGATATATTATTTATTCCACTATCAATAAGGTTATTCCGGAAACTTTCGTTATCAAAATGTAATGTTTTTATCTGTTTTGTTTTTGGGTATTCAATATTGTGCATAATAGGTATTACTATTTCTATGGATTCATGGTAATTTATTTTTAGATTAATATTTGTTTTGGCCGTAGTATCTTCTATATTTGTTACCACATAATCAATTAGAGAATTTGTAGTGCTTGTTAATCTTGTCGATTGCGTAACGATTTGTTTAAAGACGTTATCATTTATTATTTCTTGCAATCTATATTTATGGATACTATTTTCAAGCCAATCAATATTAAAATCACCCATTATTAAAAATAATTATCATGTTTATTAATTTTGTCCATTTCAACCTCAAAGAAACCATTAAAGACTGCTTCTGGTGATCTATACACACCAATTAGCTTATAATTTCTGTTTCTATTTTTAATTTCCACATTAAGCCACCAAATGATTTTTCCAACGGAATTGCAATTAATTTGTGTTGCTTGCCAATTATTGTTTATGTAAAAACAAACACCACCGGTGTGCCTTGAAATACTATCGCATCTAAAAAGAATATAATTTTTTAATTCAATCTCATCATTCCCAATATCTTCGGTTAAATGGGTCTCCGAAAGGCATATGAAATCAAAACATTCTTCAGCACATAAAACTTCTAACTGATTAAAATTTGAGCACAACCCTCCAATGTTTAAGTAAAGGCCATTAATTGAATTTAATTGCTAATATGCAATTCTTTCTGCTTCTAGTTTGTTTTTACGCTGAACTATACGACAGTCCACAGTTCTACAATCATGGTTAGTGTCTATATCATTCAAATTTAATCTTTCTTTTACTTTGAGACAATTTATACATTTTGTTAAATCATTTTTACATTCTTTATATGAGTGCCCACTGCCACTACATTTTGCACAGATTTGGTTTTCTCCTTTACAGTATTTTGAGGTATGACTAAAACCCCAACATTTAAAACATCTAAGAACGTTGCAACTTTCATAAACGGAGCATCTATCCCAATACACATAAATTTTTTTTCTCTCTTTAATTTTTTCAAACCCCTCTCCATCCGTTTCTATTAAAGCATTATATACACGATGATTCTTATACGATTTATATACCTTTACACAATCTAAATAATTGCATTCAATATTGTTTTGCTTTCTGATTGCTTTAATTATGACATCTTTCTCTAACTCTTCAGACATCCCCGTAATCAGTATTTTTGTTCGCCGCATTTTAGGCATCTGTATATCATATTGGTTACCCATTTTCTCCTTTATTTCATTAGATAGTTTACTTCGTTCATTTTCATTCTGACATCTTATAGCAACTACACCATCATGTCTCTTTTGAATATCTTTTACTTGTAGATTAAGAGAAGAAGGTTTAGTTTTCTCTTTCACGTCTTTCTCTGTCACCCCGCTGTCTTGTTTATTTTTTGGTTTCAAAATAACGGGAATGTTGTTGTTTTCTTTTAACTTGACTTGCATATGATTCTTTATTTGCATTTATTTGATTTCTTTTTAATTCGTTAACAATATCAGTTTTTGCTTCCTCCACTCGTTCTTTAACAAAATTGTTAGTTTTATCTATTTCATTTGAAAGTTTATATTCATTTTCTTTAATAAGTGAAATTAAGTTTTTATAATTTTCATTAGCCAGTTTCATGTAATCAATACATTCATCACAAATAAACTTTATATTCGGATGTTTCAACATCGCATCACAATCGTAAGACGAAATTCCAATGCGTTTTCTGTGAAAAAATCTGCCACAACAGCCGCTACAACTCATGATACCATCACGACTATTGTTTTTACATTTTCCACAACTCAGATCCATGGTTACTCATGAACCAATCCAGTAATGAAAAAAAGAACAAAAAATATAAATATTTTTGCGTATTTTGAAATTTTTGATTGTATTTAAATTTCAATAAATCCAATTTTTTTTAAAGCTTTTAAATTCACGACTTGTTCTGTTCACTGTTCGTTAAGTGAATATATTTTTATGAAATTTAGTATGTCGGCTTTTATCAGCTTTAGGATGAATGCAGTTGAAATTGTTGAAAATCGGTTCATGTTCAGACTTAGTCCCCATACAAATGACCCCTATGAGATCGACTTAAATTGCCTTTATATCCAATTATTATATTGATCTCGGTCAAATTGGTTTTATGTATGTTTATTAGATCCATTTATCAGTAGTCAAAAAATAAAACCTATAAGACAATTCTTAGTTATAGCCCCCATATGAAGCTGACAAAAATATTGCACACATTTTTCTCAAATTTGGTTTGTATATGGTTTTGCAAAAAACAAGTGACCTTAACATATATAGTCGGGATTGGTCTATTTCTTGACCTAGATCCCATATAAATATAGCATCATATGAATACCGCATGTGGGAAAACTTTCTCTATGTTACGTACACTATGGACAACCCAACTCTTAACCCACTGAACATACGAATACTACTTGCGAAAACATATCTCATCCCTACTTTGCTGTATGGTTGTGATATATTTGCAAACCTGGATTCTACATGTAGAAAAAAACTTATCGGAAATTACAACGCTATATTAAGATGCGTCTTCAAATTAAGAAAATATGATCATATTTCAGCATACTCCAAAAGCCTTTTTTGGAGTCAACATAGATGATCTTCTAAAAATAAGAACATTGATACTCATGCAAAAAATTATTTTTACGCAAGAGCCAGGGTACCTAAATAACAGATAAATCCCCACTCGCTCTAGCCGCTCTAACGACATGATACAAATCAGATAAAGCACCTTTTTTTCGGAACACCATTTTTATGTCTTTGCAATTCGCCTTTGGAACATGCTGCCATTAAATATGCACTCACTAAGCAACGCTTTGCAATTCATATTCTTTTGAATAAAATGTCTTTTATTAGCTTTGGGTCATTTGTGGGTCTTCGTATTTTATTTAGAAAAATATAGATAGTTTTTATACATAAAAAATAATTTTATAACAAAATTGGTTAACCGTTGTTTTAATCTATATTCGCGAGCAATAAACAGATAATTGCACCAAAGATATATCACAATGGATTATTTTGATCCCAGGAGCACTGAAGGGTTAAATAAATAAAAATTAACCAAATTATTTTTCTAAAATTCTAAATAGTGGTTTCATCGAGTTTAATGGAAAAACTCGTTTTCGGTCATTTTTATTTAAAAATATCTTAAAATCCAAAGCTGGCCTTGGCAAATAATGGGTTAACGTTCTCGGATTTATCCTAGATTTCAGGTACGGAAGACATATGTATTTGTTTATAATATTTTATGTAACAATTTTAAATATTCAATAGTGTTTGCAAAATATTTGAATTTTTTGAATAAATAGTCTTTAATTATCTTGGGGTCATATGTGACCCCAATTCCAAAAGGGTTAATGGGGTCGTATTATTTTTTTCCGAACCCCTAGGCTATTTAGATAAAATGTTATATTTAAAAGTAGAAGAGTGATGAATTTTTGACACAAAGTATTTAGAAAGAGTACATTTACAGAACATTTTACAAAAATCCCATTTTTCTCGAAATCCGCTAAAATAAAATCCTTGTCAAAAAAATTCTGACTCAGGGATTTACTTAAAAATTCACACAGTTAATCTGTAACATCCACTTAACGAAACCTTAATGTTTTAGATACAGTTTTTTTAAATTTTGTTAAACACAATTTTTTAAAACTTGAAAAAGGAGTTTTAAAAATTTAAGAAAAAAATTTCCCATTTTCGGTCTCAATGCGCAATAGGTTAGCAACGTGGTAATAAAACAATACTTCTTATCTGATTACTTATAAGTATAGAGATCAAAATATTATGGCTTTAATCAATTTCTCAAAAATGAAAAAAATGCAATCAAATTTCATGACCTAGTTTTTTTTTTTTGGCACAAAAGTGGTCTCTGGCATTTGCTATTTCTTGGCGAATTTTTATTCGATTTTAAATTTTTATAGCTTTTCGAAAAGATAATTTAATACTAAACCCGATTCTTATCTTGTCGGAAAAATTAAACTATAAAACGAAATGTTCGTAAAATTTCAAAAAAAAGTCATATTTTCACCATATAAACACACTTGAGATTTTCAATCGATTTCCGGCGCGACTTTTCTTTATCCGATTGTCCCCAAACTTCACATTTATTAGTTTTATATTGATAGGTAACAAACTGGGACCCGCTTATCCTCAAAATCGTAATTTGAAAAATGTCCATATAACGTAGGACCAAGGTTCAGAAAATACACACATGAAACATACAATGTTCTGTTTAAAAGCAGCCAACACATATCTTTACTTTGATATCAATTATGTGCGTTTCTAAATTTTCTACGGTGCCCAACACAATCATGACTGTGTTCGTTTTAATATTTCGTTATTTACACGAACATTTTTCTATCACGTATTTTTTGTTTCGAACACACATAAACCACACAGATTCGAGTGTTGCTTTATTTGAAGTTCGTGTTCTGGTACGTGTACTGAGAAAAAACAGAACATGTATAATATACAGGATCGAGTTCAGTTATATTTTAAGTCGTGTTCTGGCTAGTGTACTAAGAAAAAATAGAACATGTATAATATACAGGTTCGAGTTCAGTTATATTTTAAGTCGTGTTCTGGCTCGTGTACTAAGAAAAAACAGAACATGTACAATAAACAGGTTCGAGTTCAGTTATATTTTAAGTCGTGTTCTGGCTATTGTACTAAGAAAAAATAGAACATGTACAATAAACAGGTTCGAGTTCAGTTATATTTTAAATTCGTTTTCTGGCTCGTGTACTGCGAAAAATTGAAACATCAATTCGCAATCTGATACACCCCGATAAAAACGACGACAATTGTTTCAACCAAATTTATTAAAATTTTATTGACCCTTTTTTATGACTTACGTTGCAAATTGTTTACAATTGTCAAATATTTTAAAATTTTATTGGCCATTTTTTTGTGATTTACGTTGAAATTATTTACAATTGTTTTTATTGACTGGTTTTTATTTTAATAAAATATGGTAATAAAATACTTAAGACAAAAAACTGCACACTGCACTGAAATCTTTCTTGCAGGTTTCAATCAGACATGTAAATTTTTTCGTTTCGCTATTAAAAGTTGCGTACTTTTTACAGCAAAACTTATTTCTGTTAATACTTTCCAATTTTTTTAATTTTCACAAAATATTTGCAATTTACACAATAAAACAGTACACTTATAGATCACGATCTAATGAAAACTGAACCACTTTTAATGAATAAATGACGCACGCACTCGCTATTTATTGTAAAATCAATTGCGTGAAATTGTAACATTTGCAAGCAATTGTAACGTAAGTCATAAAAAAGGGACAATAAAATATGAAAATATTTTTTTGGGTTTTTTTATTGACACTTATTGTGTTTTTACGCAAAAAATCCCAAAAAATCATTGAGAAAAGGATTGTGCATTGACACTAATTGGTTCGCAAATTAAGGGTGGGTGATTTGTTTTTTATGATGCACAATTTGTTTGTTATTTGTTACCAAAAAAAAAAAATGTTCGCAAAAGATCCTAACAACCAACAAGTGTGTCTTTTATGCCGCAAAATTGGGTTTTTCGTCTATGACACATTGGTTGCGAAAATAGGGATGGGTAATGCAAAAAAACGTAACAACCAACAAGTGTAACTTTTATGATGCTAAATAGTTTTTGTGTCTTAAGTATTTTATTACCATATTTTATTAAAATAAAAACCAGTCAATAAAAACAATTGTAAATAATTTCAACGTAAATCACAAAAAATGGCCAATAAAATTTTAAAATATTTGACAATTGTAAACAATTTGCAATGTAAGTCATAAAAATGGTCAATAAAATTTTACTAAATTTGTTTGAAACAATTGTCGTCGTTTTTATCGGGGTTTATCAGATCGCGAATTGATGTTTCAATTTTGCGCAGTACACGAGCCAGAACACGAATTTAAAATATAACTGAAATCGAAACTGTTTATTGTACATGTTCTATTTTTTCTTAGTACACGAGCCAGAACACGACTTAAAATATAACTGAACTCGAACCTGTTTATTGTACATGTTCTGTTTTTTCTTAGTACACGAGGCAGAACACGACTTAAAATATAACTGAACTCGAACCTGTTTATTGTACATGTTCTGTTTTTTTTTTTTTCAGTACACGAACTTCAAATAAAGCAACACTCGAATCTGTGTGGTTTATGTGTGATCGAAACAAAAAATACGTGATAGAAAAATGTTTGTGTAGATAACGAAATATTAAAACGAAACACAGTCATGATGTGTTCGGCACCGTACAAAATTTAGAAACACACATAATTAATATGAAAATAAAAATATGTGTGTGTTGGTCTAAGTTATGTTTGGTTACATATATGTACGAGTTTTTTATTCAGTGTGTGTTTTTTTCTGAACTCTGCGTAGGACCACTCTTGTGTTCACATATACAAAAACATTTGTTTCAAAGTTGTTTTATATTTTAGTTTGTTATAGTTGGGAAGGTTTAATAATATAACTCTTTGCTTGGATTCTCATTGCACTGGTCTCACAGCAAAGGTATATGAATTAACTTTCTACCAAACAAACTATCTACTGATTTTGGTTACTGATGAGGGTTGTTGACTCTTCCCGAGACAAGTATATAACATGTCATGCAGAATATCGATAAATTTTTGAAACAAATGGGCCAATGGTTTTTGCTTTATTTGAAGTGAAAGCATTTGATCCTGAGCCTGATTTATTTCTAACTCAATCACTAAAATAATATAGATCGAAAATAAGATTTTTTTTTGTATATCGAGGGCTTATATTCAAAAAGTGCTATCTACATTTGACAGCAATATTAATTATACCCTATACCACTATGTGGTTTGAGTATAATGACTTTGTGCTGCTGTTTGTAACAACCAAAAATATTTGACCTACACCCACCTTTAATTATACCGATCGAATCAGAATCACTATCTGATTTGATTTAACGATGTCCGTCTGTCCGTCCGTCCGTCCGTCTGTGTGTCCATGTAAAGCTTGTAATCAAACTGCAGGTCGCAAATATGAATATATTTTGATGAAATTTGGTACATAAGCTTCCATCGGCTATGGGATGAACGCTATTGAAATTGGTGAGAATCGGTCCATGTTCAGACCTAGCCCCCGTACAAATGACCCCTATGAAATCAACATATATTGCCATAAGATCCAAATTATCATACAAATCTTAGTTAAATTGGGTTTGTATGTATATATTACATCCATTAATCAGTAATCCAAAAATGATCCCTGCTTCCCGATCTTCACTTAAATCTATCAAAAAACAAAAATATTGCACTGATTCTTCTCAAATTTTGTTTGTATATATTTTTGCAAAATACAAGAGACTTTACCAAACATTGTCAGGATCGGTCCATGTTTGGGCCTAGTCCCCATATAGATATAGCATCCGATATGAACTTTTTCATATCTGCAGCCGAAAAAATTAATAAAAATCCCACTCAAATTTGGTTTATGCTTACTTTCTATATCCAGTTAGTTGGGCCTGAGAGATAGGGTCTCTAAACGCATGGTATAGGGTATCATATAATCGGTCTAGAACGACTATAATTTTCTTACTTGTTTTTGATTTCAAACTGTTCTCTGATATAACTGTCAAATATAATAATAGATATTGCGGCGTATTAATCGACAAATACTTTCAGATCTTATTTATAAACTTGTTTTACACGCTCTCTTTAAAATAATTATTAATGCAGATAGCACATTTTGAATATAAGCCCTCGATATACTTTCTTTGGATAAAACAATGGATATACGACCAATTTTGGTACTGTTATTTACTCCCTAAATAAGGGTCACTTATTCCTTCGTTTTCTATAGAAAAAGGGTTTTTCAACAGGGACGCTACAAAAGTAGAAAGACAGGGACAGCAAACGATGCCATATTTCTTGCCGCTCTTTTGACATTTCTCTTCAGTAAGGTTTGCCATTTCATAATGATAAGATATACGAGCCAACAACGAGTCGAAATTATTAAAATTTACTACCGAAATTCGGAGTCAGTGGCCTCAACGTTAAGAGCGCTACGTCCAATTTATGGTCGTCATAATCGTCCTAGCAGATCAACAATTGAGCGTCTAGTGGAAAAATTTGAATCCACAGACAATGAAGTGCCCGTAGTATCGCGAATATTGCTGCCGCTGAGGCCTCAGTTGAAGAAAGCCAAAATGTGTCTCTCACACGTCGTTCTCAAGCGTTGGGCATCTCTGCGACGTTGTTGAGGCGAATTTTGCGAAAAGATCTTACCCTACAGCCTTAAAAGATCAAATTTACGCAAGAACTGAAGCCACTTGAATTGGGCTGAGCAACAACTTGAAAATGATTCGGATTTTCATCGAAAAATCATCTTCAGCGATGAGGCTCATTTCTGGCTGAATGGCTTCGTCAATAAACAAAATATGCGTTATTGGCCAGACAGCAATCCACACGTACTCCATGAGTCATCACTGCATCCCGAAAAAATTACGGTTTGGTGCGGTTTATGGGCCGGCGGCGTCAGTGGGCCGTACTTCTTCCGTGATGATCAATACCGGCACGTTGCTGTGAATGGGAATCGCTACCGTTCAACGATAACCGAACATTTTTGGCCCCAATTGGATGACATGGACTTGGAGGACATGTGGTTCCAACAGGACGGCGCCACAAGCCATACAGCGAATGTCACAATCAATTTATTGGAAACCAAGTTTGGAGAACGTGTTATCTCACGAAATGGTCCAGTCGATTGGCCGCCTCGGTCGTGCGATTTGACGCCGTTGGACTATTTCCTGTGGGGCTACGTCAAGTCTATGGTCTATGCCAACAAGCCAGCGACGATTGATGAACTTCGTACGAATATCGAACGTGAAATTGCAGCAGTATCTGCCGATTTATGCTTGAAAACCGTCGAAAATTGGGTTCAGCGTCTGGACTTCTGCAAGCGTTCCCGTGGTGGCCATGCAAAAGAGATCGATTTCCGTACATAATGGCATCGAACGTACTTTCACAGGAATAAAGAATTTCATTGATATCCAAACCCGTTTTTGTTTTATTTAAAAAAACTTTTGTAGCGCTCTTATTGAATAGCCCTTTACTCTCATTGTCAACCATAAAATTGTCATATAAAACCCTTTTGAAATTATTTTAATACTAACGATCCTATATGAATGTGACCATTTTCTACAGTTTAATGAAAAAAATGTTAATCACGTTGAGATTTTCCAATAGTCGGCTTGACCGACTATAACTTTCTTACCTATATATAACTAAAAAAACAACATATATAATTAGACTAGTGCTAGTGTTCTGAAGAATCATAGACAACAAATAAGAAAATTATAGTCGATCTAGACCGCCTATAAAATACCCCATAACATTAGTTTAGGGACCCGTTCTCTTGGGTCCAACTAATTAGATTTAGAAAATAAGCATGAACCAAATTTGGGTGGCATTGTTATTAATTTTTTTTTTTTGACTTCGGATAAGTAAAAGTTCATATCGGATACTATATATATATGGGGACTACGTCGAAAAAGGGATCGATCCTGCACATATTTGGTAAGGTCTCTTATTTTTTGTTTTGCAAAAAAATATGAAAACCAAATTTGAGAAAAATCTGTGCAATATTTTTGTTTTATTTTTATAGATTTAAGTGAAGAAGGAATCAGCTTTATATGAGGTTATGACTAAGAATTGTCCTATAGGGTTTATTTTTTGACTCCTGATTAATGGATGTAATAAACATGCAAAAACCTAATTTGATCGAGATCTATAAGATAATTTGGATATTATGGCAATTTAAGTTGATCTCTAGGTCTGAACATGAACCGATTTTCACCAATTGCAATAGCGTTCATCCAATGGCCGATAAAAGCTTATATTCTAAATTGCATCGAAATATATTCATATATGCGACATGTAATTATATTACAAGTTTAGATGGACGCACAGACACGGACGGACGGACAGACGGATGGACATCGCTTAATCGATTCGGAAAGTATTTCAAGAGTACATCGTGTAATAAAAGATGCGTATAGATCAAATACTTTTTGGTAGTTACAAACATCCTCACAAAGTCATTATACCCTGCCGACATAGTGGTAGAGGGTATAGAAACATGAACAGCAAAGTACCAATTGTAAATAAAGATGCCAACTTTTCAACCAGTTTTACCAGTCAACAGACAAGAAATAGTTGTAAGAAAATTAAAATATTTTCCAATTGCATCAGTTGTCGACTATCAGTCAAACACGTCAAACACGTCAAACACAAACTCACGCCATGAAGTTAAAACTAAATACTTTGTTTGCGATTATCACAATTTGGCTTTTACAATGTCAGGCAGAGGATACGAATTTTAAACCAGAATTAAGACAAAATAATTTTTTGGCATGGCTAATATCAATATTTCAATGGCCACCATTTCCCTTGAGACCACCACAACTAATTGTAGCAACAACAACAACACCAGCGACCACCTTACTAAAGGAATGTATGCCCTGTTCATGTGGTACACCGAATACCATAAATCGCATTGTAGGTGGTGAGGAGACACAGCAACTACAATACCCTTGGATGGCCTTATTAACGGAAGATGGAGATTTCTATTGTGGCGGTGCACTAATTTCGGATTTATATGTTGTCACAGCTGCACATTGTCTGGCGGACATGGCCGCCTCTTCAATTTCAGTACGTTTTTTGGTACATGATCGCCTTGAAAATACAACAAAAGAAATTGTTAGAAAAGTGGCCATGATCATTGAAAATGAAAACTACAATGACATTTATTTGTATAATGACATTGGTTTAATTAAGCTCTCGGAACCAGTGGAATTTTCGGACATATTGAGACCAGTTTGTATGCCTTCAGCGGATAAAACGTACACTGGTGATATAGGTATTGCAACTGGATGGGGTGCAGTCAGCGAAGGTGGTCCAACAGCAGATAAATTAATGGTAAATGAGCTATTTTATATATTATCTAGTAATTCTTAACTAAAACCTTTTTATCTCGCACATATTTTTCCAGCAAGTTAGCATTCCCATAATCTCCAATGAAGATTGCATTAAAAAATATGATGAAGAACGCATAAAAGATGTTGTTTTATGTGCTGGCTATGAAGAGGGTGACAAAGATGCCTGCCAAGGTGACAGCGGTGGTCCGTTTCATGTGTATTCGGATGATTTGAAAATTTATAATTTGGTTGGTGTTGTTTCATGGGGTTACGGTTGTGCCCGACCAAAAAGGCCAGGTGTTTATACACGAGTCTCGAAGTTTTTAGAATGGCTGGATACGCATACGAAAGACTCTTGTAAATGTACAGAACCCACTAAGAAATTGAGTTAAGAGATCACCAATAAAAATATTGAAATTTTTAACAATCAAGATGGTTGGTTACCTTTAGAAAAAAAAAAAGAAACTGTTTTACTTTAAACACTAAATTAAATTAAAGTCGATAAGCAAAAGAGTTGTGGAAAATGCCTCTGGATTTTTTACTTGCTCTTCACCTACAGATTTAACTGACACTTAAGGAAACCTCATTTTGTAAAGTAAAGTTTTGTTTAAGGAAATTAAGAACATATTCTTGAAGTTCTGGAAATAACAGGTACCTTTTTATAGCCTATGCCGCTATGTGGTTTGGGTATAATGACTTTGTGCTGCTGTTTGTAACTACCAAAAATATTTAACCTTGACCCATCTTTTATTATACTGATCGACTCAGAATCACTTTCTGAGTCGTTTTAGCGATGTCCGTCCGTCCGTCCGTCAGTGTGTCCATGTAAACATTGTAATCAAACTACAGGTCACAAATATGAGTATATTTTGATGAAATTTGGTATATAAGCTTTTATCAGCCATATGATGAACGCTATTCAAATTGGTGAAATTCGGTCCATGTTCAGACCTAGTCTCCATACAAATGACCCCTATGAAATCGACATAAGTTGCCATAAGATCCAAAATATCATATAGATCTCAGTCAAATTGGGTTTGTATGTGTTTATTATATCCATTAATCAGTAATCCAAAAACATTCCCTATAGGCAATTCTTAGTCATGGACCCAATATAGAGCTGCTTCCCGATCTTCACTTAAATCTATCAAAAAATAAAAATATTGCACAGATTTTTTTGGTTAGTATATATTTTTGCAAAATATTAGTGACTTTACCAAATATGGTCAGGATCGGTCCATTTTTCGACCTAGTCCCCATATAAATATAGGACCCGATATGAACTTTTTCATATCTGCAGCCAAAAAAATTAATAACAATGCCACTCAAATTTGGTTTATGCTTATTATCTATATCCAATTAGTTGGACTGAACAGATAGAGTCTCTGGACCATGGTATATGGTATCATCTAGTCGGTCTAGACCAACTATAATTTCTTACTTGTTTTTTTTTTCTGAATAAAGCGTACTTTTGTATAACGCCTTTTAGTACCTTCATTTAAAAAATTAATGTTTTTATTTAGTTAATTTTTTTTAAAAAGCTTGTTCTGTTCTTTAAAATAGTAAATTCTTTTGAAAGTATGTTTTTAAAAAAAAGTACCTATTTTGAAAAAAAAAATTTTTTCTTCAAAACAGTCCACTTTCTTTAAAAAGTAGAATTTTCTTAAAAAAAGTACCTTTTCTTGATAAAGTAAATTGTCTAACTAGTATTTTTTTTTTCTGAAAAGGGCGTTTTGATAAGAAATAACTTTTAAAAAATACCCTTTGTGAAAAAAGTACCTTTTTTAAAAAAGTACCATTGTCAAAAAAGAAACATTTCATGAGAAAATAAATTTTCTTAAATAATATCTTCTTTAAAAAAGTGTCACTTCTTAAAAACGTACCCTTCCTGAAAATGTAGGTTTTCTTAAAAAAGTAAATTTTATTTAAAAAGTGCCTTTCCATAAAAAAGTAAATTTTTGAAAAATAGTACGTTTTTAAGAAGGTAGCTTTTCTTTAAAGATATCTTTTCTTAAAAAAAGTAAATTTTCTGCTAAAAGTACCTTTCCTTAAAAAATAACCTTTTCCTAAGAAAAGTATCTACTTTATATAAAGGAACTTTTCTTAACAGAGTACATTGTTTTAAAAAGTAAATTTTTTTGAAGAAGGAGCTTTTCTTAAAAATTATCCGTTCTGAAAAAAGCGTATTTTCTTAAATAAGTACCTTCTCTTGGAAAAGTAAGTTTACTTAAAGCAGTACAATTTCTTAAAAGTACATTTTCTTATAAAAGTACTTTCCTAAAAAAGTACATTTTCTTATAAAAGTACTTTTCTAAAAAGTACATTTAAAAAAAAAACCACATTTTCTTAACCCTGGATACCCAACCATATTTTTTAGGCGTTATGACCAATGTTAGTTGATTCGACTAACAAGCAAAAGTATCGATTCAGTGGAGGAAATATAAAATATCTTACCATGTATAAAAATAAAAGACATTAACCCATTTGGCGCCTCTGTACCCAATTGAGTACACGCAGAAAAAGGAAGCCAGCTATTAGACTTTAAAAGTAATAATGGGTTTTGTGTATTATTTAAAAAATTACAAATATGTGACCTCCTCCGAGAAAAGGGACCTAGGTTGTGAAAACTAAGTTTTGAGAAAAAAACGCATTTAAAGTTTCTCCACCCTTTTAGGTACCAGCATCCACCGTTGTTGACACAACCCGTTTTTTGCCACACTAGGTCCCTTTTCTCGGAGAAGGTCACATATAGAATTAAAAAAAAAAAGAATTGCAGCTATATTGATGACAACTGTCATAGAACGAACTTTGACCTTACAGTATCCTCAAGCATACAAGTATGTCCGTCCTTTTATTATTTCTTTCTTTTTTCGTAAATTTTTTTTTTTATTTTACACATGCAATTTTATAGTGTACATTCTCCTTTATAAAATAAATTGTGAATAAGTCGATTTCAGTTTAGAATCACAAACATTTTTTGTTTGGAATACCACTGTAATTAGTTGGGTACAGCGGTGGAATCCATATAAAAATTGTGGCAACACTATCGTTGTATCATATGCAGAAATACACAAGCATACTTGCAAACGTATTTATATAAAGAGGGAAATCCCAAAATAAGAAACTATTATGACTTATTTAAATAATGTTTACAATTGTTTTAGTGTAGTAAGAGGATCTTTATCAGATCACGTGTATAAAAGTATCGCGTGCACAATTTGAAGTTTTTTTATACTTGTTATTTACGATGAATTCCAAACGTTTTAACGTTTCTAACGCTTTTAAGGGCTTAGAAGAAGCAGTAAACTCGATTTTAGAAGATGGTGATGGTGATGAGGAGTATGACTTTGCAATAATACCACCCGAACCGAGTGTGGTAACAGATGAGGAAGAAGGTGCCGACGAGAACATGGTTGGTGACTCTGTGTCTGGTGCTATAGAGGTATTTCGATGTGAGGAAAACGATAGCAGCGATGATGAACCATTAGCCGATAAGGTCAAGAGAAGTCGCCGTCAAGAACCAATATGGCGCCAGTGTTTACCAACGTAATCTTCAATAGGTCGGGAGATCCCTGATATGCTAGACAGATAAGAAGATGTAAAGAATCAGCTTCATGATCTTACCCCAGTACAAATATTTGAAAAAATCTTTGACGATGAAGTTATAAACTTGATTATAACAAACTCAAATTTATATGCCAATCAAAACAACAGGCATAACTTTCAATTAGACTCTACCGACTTGAAAAAGTTTATAGGTATATTGATATTGTCTGGGTATCACAAATTACCCAGAGAGGATTTGTACTGGTCCTACGATGAAGATGTAGGTATTGAAACGATATCAAAATCAATGAACAATGATCAATGAAAACCAGTGCGGTTTGGATTTAAAAACTGGATAGCAACTAGTTCCATGGGATATTGCTATACTTTTGATTTTTATTGCGGAAAATCCGATGAAAATTCCACTGACTCCTTAGGATCAAAAGTAGTTAAAAAATTACTTCAGAAGATGGACTCTGACCCAGCAAAGCACGAAGTATTTTTCGATAATTTTTTTACGAGCTATATCCTTTTAGTGGAACTCAAAATAGGAGGATATCGTGCCTATCAAAAATGAAATGAAAACGGAAGATCGTGCCTCGTTCGACTACAGGTTTGATAAACAAAATGAAATACTGATGGTTTAATGGAAGGATAACAGCATCTGTACTATGGCAACAAACTATGACGCAATTGAGCCATAAGGTATTTTTAAACGTTGGTCTCAACGTCAAAAAATTTATGTTAGTATTCCAAGAGTTTTTCAGACTTACAACAAACATATGGGTGGAGTAGATGAATTGGATCAGTCTATTTCACTTTACAGGATTGCGATTCGCGATAAAAAATGGTGGTGGGTACTTTTTACCTACATAAAAGATATGGCTATTGCAAACCCCTGGCGGTCACACGTAATGAGTCGTAGTGACAGCATGGATCAACTTTTATTCCGTCGCTCTATTGCTAGGTACTACTTACGCCAAAATAATCAAAGTAAAGCTCGACCTTAATCTTCATCGGTTCCAGGATTACCACAAGATGGTATAGGTCACTACCCTATAAAAATGGAAAAACCATTAAGATGTGTGGTATGTCATGCAAGAGTTCGCTGGCAATGTAAAAAATGTTTAAAAACATTATGTGTCGAAAAATCATGTTTTGAAAAATTTCACCTATAAGGCGCCGCTGTACCTTATCGAGTACACATACTTTGTACCTTACCTAAAGAATTTTTATCAGTTTTTTCTTTTATTTATTTTTATTTAGTTTCCAAAGAATAGAAAAATAAACGTTTCGGAATAATATCACTTCTAGTTTCATTTTGGCGATTAATGCTGCTTTGGTTTTTGATTGATTTTTTAATGTAATTACTTGCTGCCCTTCTTCAGTCTTAGCTAGGAAAAACTTTTAATGTTAGTCGAAACGACCAACATTGGGCATCCAGGGTTAAAAACGTACATTTTCTGAAAAAAGTATATTTACAAAATAAGTAAATTTTCTTTGAAAGTCACTTTTCTTTAAAAAGTACCTTCTCTTAAATGGGGTGGCCCTTCATTATATGAAGAGAAAAAAAAGTTTTCAAATTCTCGGTCGCACCCCCTAGAAATATGCGAATAGCAAAAAAAGTGAGAAATACAAAGTTTTGGGCTAATCAAAAAACGTTTAGAGGTGGCTCAACGCGATTGAAAATTTCAAGTGTGTTTTATATGGGGAAAAATGACTTTCAGATTTTACGAAAATTTCGTTCTATAGTTTTTCCGACAAATTTTTATACAATTCGGCATCAGTATTAAATTATCTTTCCAAAAAGCTCTAAAAGTTCAACATCGCCAAGAAATAGCAAATGCCCCAGACCACTTTTGTGCCAAAAAAAAAAAAAAAAACTGGGTCATGAATATTGATGGCATTTTTTCAACTTTGAAAAATAATTAAAGCCAACATTTTGTTTTAGTCTCTACACCTGTAAGTACTCAGATATGAAGTATTGTTTTCTTACCACCTTGTTAACCTCTTAAGAATTGAGACCGAAAATGGAAATTTTTTTTGATAAAATTTGGAAAACTCCTTTTTCAAGTTTTGAAGAATTTTCTTAAACAAAATTTAAAAGAATTGATTTAGCTCTTTAAGGTCTTATTAAATGCATGTTAGAGATTAACTTTTAGGTAAATCCCTAAGCCAAAATTGTTTTTGCAAAGATTTTATTTTTGCGGATTTCGAGAAAAATGGGATTTTTGTAAAATATTCTGTAAATGTACTATTTCTAAATACTTTGTATCAAAAATTCATCGCTTTTCTCTCTTTTAAATATTATATTTTATCTTAATAGCCTAGGGTTTCGGAAAAAAAATATGATACCATTACCCCTTTTGGAATTGGGGTCACATATGACCCCAAGCCAATAAAAGACAATTTATTCAATAAATTCAAATATTTTGTAAGTGATGTTGAATTTTTAGATGCGATGCTTAAAATATAATAACCAAATGTGTAGAACTTACGTTCCTAAAATTTAGGATAAATCCGAGAACGTTAACCCATTATGTGCCAAGGCCAGCTTTGGATTTGAAGATATTTTTAATAAAAATTACCGAAAACGGGTTTTTCTTTTAAACCCGATGAAACCACTATTTATGAAAAATAATTCGCTAATTTTTATTTGTTTAAGGCTTCAGTGCTCGTGGGATCAAAATAATCCATTGTGATATATCTTTGGTGCAATTATCTGTTTATTGCTCGCGAATATAAATTAAAACCACGGTTAACCAATTTTGATATAGAATTATTTTTTATGTATAAAAACTATCTATATTTTTCTAAATAAAATAAGAAGACCCACAAATGACCCAAAGCTAAAAAAAGACATTTTATTCAAAAGAATATAACTATAAAACTAATATAATAATATAAAATTAAAGAAAAGCAATACTTATTACAAGTCGTAAGTGATTACAGAAAACAATTTGAATCGCACACTAAATCATCCTTAAATACACCAAAATAAATAGAATTAATTTTATATTTCATATTCTTTTGAATAAAATGTCTTTTATTAGCTTTGGGTCATTTGTGGAACTTCTTATTTTATTTAAAAAAATATAGATGTTTTTATACATAAAATAATAATAAATTGGTTAAAAGTTGTTTTAATTTATATTCGCGAGCAATAAGCAGATAACTGCACAAAATATATATCACAATGGATTATTTTGATCCCAGGAGCACTGAATGGAATAAACTTAACCGAATTATTTTTCTTAAATTCTAGATAGTGATTTCATCGAGTTTAATAGAAAAACTCGTTTTCGATAATTTTTATTTAAAAATTTCTTAAAATCCAAAGCTGGCCTTCGCAAATAATGGGTTAACGTTCTCGGATTTAGCTCAAATTTTAGGAACGGAAGTTCTGCACATTTGGTTATTATATTCTAAGCATCGCATCTAAAAATTCAACAGCACTTACATAATATTTAAATTTTTCGAATAAATTGTCTTTTATTAGTTTGGGGTCATAGGTGACCCCAATTCCAAAAGGGTTAATGGGGTCATATTATTTTTTCCGAAACCCTAGGCTATTAAGATAAAATATAACATTTAAAAGTAAAAAAGTGATGAATTTTTGGTACGAAGTATTTAGAAATATTACATTTACAGAATATTTTACAAAATTCCATTTTTTTCGACATCCGCAAAAATAAAATCCTTGCCAAAAAAATTATGGCATAGGAATTTACCCAAAAATTCACACAATTAATCTCTAGGATGCATTTAACAAGCCCCTGAAGAGGTAGATCAATTTTTTAAATTTTGTTTAAGAAAATTTTTCAAAACTTGAAAAAGGAGTTTTCAAAATTTTATCAAAAAAAATTTCCATTTTCGGTCGCAATTCTTAATAGGTTAACAAGGTGGTAATAAAACAATACTTCATACCTGACTGCTTACAGGTATAGAGACTAAAACAAAATATTGACTTTAATTAATTTTTTGAAGTTGAAAAAAATGCTATCAAATTTCATGACCTAGTTTTTTTTGGCACAAAAGTGGTCTGGGGCATTTGCTATTTCTTGGCGAGTTTTTATTCGATTTTGAAGTTTTATAGCTTTTTGGAAAGATAATTTAATAGTGATCCCGAATTATATAACAATTTGTCGGAAAAATTAAACTATAGAACGAAATTTTCGTAAAATCTGAAAGAAAGTTATTTTTCCCCATATAAAACACACTTGAAATTTTCAATCGGGTTGAGCCACCTCTAAATGTTTTTCGATTGGCCAAAAACTTTGTATTTCTTTCTTTTTTTGCTATTGGCATATTTATAGGGGGCGCGACCGAGAGTTTGAACACTTTTTTTTATTAAGGGCCACCCTTATCTTAAAAAGTACCTTTTATTAAACAATGACCTTTTATTAGAAGGTACCTAGTACTTTAGCTTATTGTAATTTTACATTATAATGAGTATCCAAAAAATAAATTAAATAAAAGTACATTTTCTTAAACAAGTATCTTTTCTGCAAGAAATACGTTTTGCTTACGCTTTCTGCAAAAACTAAATTTTCTTAAAAAACTAACTTTTCTTGAAAAAGCATTTTTCTAGATAAAGTACAATTTCTCAAAAAAGTATCGTTTTTTAAAAAAAAGTATATTTTATAAAAAAGTAATTTTTCTTAAAAAAGTGAGTTTTATTAAAAAGTAAATATTCTTAATAAGTGCCCTTTTCTTAAAAGAGTGTCAATTCGTAGAAAGTATCTTTTCTGAAAAAAGTAAATTTTCTTGAAAAGTAGCTTTTCTGAATAAAGTGCTTTTTAAAAAAAATACATATTCGTAATTAAGTACCTTTCTGATTTTTTAAATACCTTTCTAAAAAAATGGTACATTATTAAAAAGGAAGTACATTTTTTTAAGAAGTATTTTTTTTTTAATTTTTCTTAAAAGCTTACTATTTGAAGAAGTGTCGTTTCCTAAAAAGCACTTTCTTTTAAAGAAGTACATTTTCTTCAAAAAGTACATTTTCTATACAAAGTAACATTTTCTGAGAAAAGTGCCTTTTTTAAAAATACCTTTCTGATGAAAGTAACTTTTCTTAAAAAGTAAATTTTCCTAAAACAGTATCTTTTCTTAGAAAGTCAATTTCTTAAAGAAGTATTTTTTTCTTAAAAGGCATTTTTTCTTAAAAAGTACATTTTTTTAAAAGTACGTTTTTTAAAAAAGTTCCTTTTCCCAGAAAAGTAACTTTTCTTTAAAAGTACCTTGTCTTAAAAAAGTAATTTATTTGAAATACGTACATTTTCTTGAAAAAATAACTTTTCTTTAAAAAATATTTTTTTGGAATTGTCCCGTTTCTGAGAAAAATACTTTTTCTTAAAAAAAATATTTTTTCTTAAAAAAGTACACTTTCTGATAAGTACACCTTCTGGAAAAACTACCTTTTCTTAAAACTTAAATTTTCTCCAAAAAGTGCACTTCCTTAAAAAAGTATCATATTCTAAAAAGGACTTTCTCCTTTCCGAAATGAGCACCTTTTCGTTTAGAAGTGCTTTTACTTAAGAAAGTTCCATTTCTTGAAAATTATTTTTTTCTTAACAAACTACTTTATTTAATTTACATTTGCTAACTAAAGTATCTCTTCTGAAAAAATCCCATTTTCTTTAAAAGTGTTTTATTGAAAACAATGACTTTCCTTAAAAAAGTAATTTTTCTTAAAAAAGACCTTTTCTTAAAAAAGTACCCTTTCTGAAACAAGTACATTTTCTTAAAAAAAACCTTTTCTTAATAGAGTACATTTTGAAAAAAAAATATCTTTTTTTAAAAGTATTTTTTCCTAAAAAGTACCTTTTCTAAACACTACCTTTTCTGAAGAGAATATCTTGCTTGAAACAAGTCAATTAAAAAAATAACTTTTCTTAAAAAGCTACTTTTCTTAAAAATTTTCATTAAAAAGTACTCTTTCTGAGAAAAGAACCTTATCCTAAAAAAGTGAATTTTCTTAAAATTACTTTTTTTTTGAAAATGTACCCTTTTTCTTAAAAATGCACATTTTCTTCAAAATAATTTTTTTTTAAAAGGAATTTTTCTTAAGAAAGTACATTAAAAAAAATATATATTTTCTTTAAAAGTACTTTTCCTTAAAAAGCACCTTTTATTAAAAGGTGCTACTTTTTAAAAAGTAGATTTTCTTTAAAAATACCTTTACTTAAATAGAACCTTTTCTTAAAAAGTACCTTCACTTAAAAAGTATCTTTTCTTAAAAAGTACATTATCTTAAAAAGTACATTTTCTTACAAAATACATTTTGTTAAAAAGTACCTATTCTTAAAAAGTACTTTTTCTTACAAAGTGCCTTTTCTTAACGAAGGGCTTTTTCTTAAAAAAATATCTTTTTTAAGAAAAAAATTTTTTTTTTCTTAATAAAGTAATTTTCTGGAAAAAGCACGTTTTCTTAAAATTTAATTTAAAAAAAAGTAGATTTTCTGAAAAAACAATTTTTTTTTTATTTAAGCCGTTTTCTTTTCTGACAAAAAATGTCGCATTTTATTTGCACTTTTTTCAAAAAGTGTATTTTTTTACATATTCTGAATTAAGGGTAACCTTATCCTATACATCAATCGAAAGGTCTTTAAAGTGCTGTGTTCACAAAATGCAAAAAAAAAATTGATTATCATCCTCGTTGAAGTCATAGGGTGAAAATATTCAAAAAAGGGGAACAATGGGAAAATATTCTCACACTATGACCTGAAAGAAGTCAATGGCTACAATTTTTTGCGATTAACGAGGGCTCGACTTTGAAACCTTTCGATTAATGTATATGATAAGGTTGTTCTTGATTCAGAATATATAAAAAAACACTATTCGAAAAAGTGTTAATAAAATGCGACATTTTTTGTCAGAAAAGAAAACGGCATTAAAATACCTTTTATGAGCAAAATTACACCAAAATTAACAACCTCCATCAGAGTCACTTCAACGATGTTCGTCCGTCCGTACGTCTGTCTGTGTGTCCATGTAAATCTTGTAGGAAAAATTAAAGGTCGCAAATTTTATATATATGGAATTTTGCAAATAATGGAAATTTATTGAAATCGGTACATGTTCAAACTTAGTTCCCATACGAATGACCCCTATGAGATTGACTTAATTGCCCTAATATTCAGATTATAATACTTTTGTTTTCATGAGTTTCTTACAAAAATAAACTATATACGACAATATTTAGTCATAGTCCCCATATTACGCCGATTCCCAATATTCACCTAAATCTATGAAAAAACAAAAGCTATTGCATAAATTTTTCTTATATGCGGTTTATTTATGTTTTTGATAAATATTGTCATGAACTTCTTCATATCTTTAGGCCACAAATTCATCAAAATTACATTTAAATTTCGTTTTTGCTTATTTCTCTATATCCATATATGACATAAGAAAATTCGGACCGAGCAGCTTTTTCAGAAACTCCTGGTCTAGAACGGTTATAATTTTCTATTTAATTTTCTATTTAGATTTTAATTTAATTTTTTTCGGTACGCTTAAGTCTACTTTCTTTTTTGAAACTGTAGTCTGGAAATATCTTAACCCATTTCTAATTTTCTTTTATCTTAAATTTGTAAAACAAATGTCATTTTAACATGCTCATATAGACTATAACCAGATTTCTTTGAATAACCACCATTACGACTGCTATTACTTGCTAACAACACAACTAGTTTTAATCTAATATTTCATATAAAGTTCGTATATATATTTACATTAAGGTGACACTTATTACTCAGCTATGATGTTGAGTTGAATATCTAGCAATTCAATATTCAATAAAAATAACATAAGTGAAGAAAATTTGTCATTTAATCGATTTTTGTAATCTCCAGAATTTTTGATTACACATATATAAATTGAAATTTGTAAACAATAAGAAAACTGTTCGTAACCTTGTAGCATTTTAACTCTTGTAGCATTTTTCTTAATGTCAGGTATTTGAAATAAGTACAACCGTTATATAAATATATTCTGGACTAATACGTACATTATTTCTTCTATAAACTTTTACAAAATTTTTATAATGCTTAGCTGCACTTCACTGCAGATGACATTTTTATTAAAAAAATTTTTGTTTGAATGTGTGTGTTTTCTGGCAAAAAAAACAACGTATTTTTCTTCTGGCTTATATTCTGTGTTCCTTGAAGAAGGCAGAGAGATAGAAATAGAACAGAGTAACTGGAACTTAATTTATATGCGACAGTATATAAAAAAGTGCAAACATAGAAAAAAAAAATGTTATACTCGGCTGTGTCGAGTACCCTACACCTTCTTGTTAACGTTTTTCTTAAGATCTTGTTAATTTTACGAGTAAATATAAATGTAAAAATTTTTAAGTCATTACTTTACAATTTTTTTAAAGATATTTAAATTTTTTCTGTAATATTGCAATATTAACTCGTAGCATTTGAATTTTCTATAAAAAGATGAATTTTGTGGAACATTTAAATAGGTAACAGACCGAACGAAAAATTGAATATGATCATTGGTGAGAGCTATTAAATTTGTATATTACTACTTGTAATCATATGAAATGGACATTTGTATTTATGTATTGCAGTATTTTACTACAGACAGCGATTTTGCCAATATACAAACGCACAAAGATAAAAATATGCGAAATTGTTATAAAGTGTGTGAACTAATGTGCTGAATGTTCGTTAAAGAGTATTAAAATGAATTGTAGTGACTTTGTATTTTACTTAAGTATTTATTTACAGGAGAAACGCAAGTATTAAATATGTATATTTTCAACATGTTTAAACACTGCGATATAGTACTCATTTTTGGGTATCAGAATTCTATATTACACTGAAAATGATATGATTAATTTTTTTGAGAAAAGGTACTTTTTTCAAAACGGCACTTATTTTAAAGAAAAATTACTTTTTTGAGAAAAGCTGCTTTTTTAAGAAAAGGTACTTTTTTTAATAAAGTTAATTTTTTTAATAAAAGGTACTTTTTTGCAAAAGGTACTTTTTTGCAAAAGGTACTTTTTTGCAAAAGGTAGTTTTTTGCAAAAGGTACTTTTTCTCAATAGAGGTACTTATTTAGTAAAAGGTACTTATTTGAGAAGAGCTTTTTTTTTTTAAAGAAAATATACTTTTTTAATAAAAGGTACTTTTTATTAAAACGCATCTTTATAAAAATATGTATTTATCTAAGAAAAAGCACTTGAAAAGGAAAACAGGTCCCTTTTTTTTAGAAATTTATATTTTTTTGTAGTACGTGAAAAAGTATTTTTTAAAAGAGGCCACTCTTTGAAAAAAGGTACTTACATAAAAAAAGACTTTTTAGTAGGTACCTTTTTAAGAAAAATTACTTTGGAACAAAAAGATACTCTTTTAATAGCAGGTACTATTTAAAAAAAGGTACTTTTTTAGTAAAAATATGCTTAAGGGAATGCTTCTTCTTTACGAAGAGGTTCTTTTTTAGAGAAGTACTTTTTAATAAAAGGTACTTTTTTGATAAAACTTACTTCCTTAATAAAAAGTGCTTTTTTGATAAAAATTACTTCCTTAATAAAAAGTACTTTTTGAAGAAAAAAAATTTATAGTAAATGGTTGTTTTAAAAAAAAGTTCTTCTGTAATTAAAGGTCCTTTTTTAAAAAAGGTACTTTAATAACAAAAGGTACTTCTTTAATAAGAGGTTAATTTTTAAAAATGTATAATGAAACAAGGTAAATTTTTAAGAAAAGCTGCTTTTGTAAGAAAATTTTTTTTTTAATTTTAAGAAAATGTACTATTTTACGGAAGTGTACTTTTTTAGGAAAAGGTACTATTTAAAGAAAAGACAAGTTTATACGGAAACGGTTCTTGTTTAGGAAAAAATGATATTTTTTAGGAACAGGTACTTTTTTAAGAAAAGGTACTTCTTATGAGAAGGTGCTTTTTCCGGTAAGGGTACTTTTTGAAGAAAAGTACTTTTTTGTAGAAAATGTGCTTTTTAACAAAAGGAACTTTTTAAGAAAATTTAATTTTTAAGAAATGTTAAATTTTTATGAAAAGGTACTTTTTCCAGGAAAGGTACTTTTAGAAGAAAAGATACTTCTTTAATAATAGGTACTTTTTTAATAAAAGCTACTTTTAAAAAGAGATACTTCTACATAAAAGGCTATTTTTTAGTGAAAGGCATTTTTGTACGAAAATAAAATGTACTACATTAAAAAATGGCACTTTTATTAAAAAAAATGGTTATCTTTTAAAAGTAAAGAAGAGCTACTTGCTTAATAAAGGATATCTTTAAAAAAAGGTACATCATTAATAAAAGTTCCCTTGGAAGGTACTTTTAATAAAAACTGACTTTTTGAAAAGAGATGTAGAGTTTTAATAAAAGGTGTTTTTTTTTTAAAGTTAATTTTTTAATAAAAATCTACTTTTATAAGAAAAGGTAACTTTTTAAGAAAATGCATCTTTTTAAGGAAAATCACTTTTTTAAGCAAAGGTACTTTTTGGAGAAAAGCTACCTTTTTAAGAAAAGGTACTTTTGATATAATAAAAGGTACTTTTTTAGTAAAAGTTACTTTTTTAAGAAAGGTACTTTTTTCATAAAATTAGCTTATTAAAGAAAAATATGGTTTTTTTAAAGGGACTTTTTTAAGACAATTTTCTTTTTTAATAAAAGCTATTTTTTAAGAAAAGTAATTTTTTAAGAAAAGTACTTTTTTAAAAAAGTATATTTCTATAAAAGCTAGTTTTAAGAAAACACTTTTCATTACAGGGAACTTTTTAAGAAAACTAATTTTTTAAGAAAAGCTATTTTAAAAAAAAAGCTTATTTTTAAATAAATGGTGCTATTTAATTAAAGGTACTTTTTTAAATAAGCATTTTTTTTTTAATAAAAGGCACTTTTTAATAAAATATTCTTTTTTAATAAAAGATACTTTTTTAATAGAAGGTACTTTTTTAATAGAAGGTACTTTTTAAGAAAAGGTGCTTTTAAAATTAAATGTATTTTTAATGTTTATTTTTAAGAAAAGGTGCTCCTTTAAGAAGAGGTAGTTTTTTAAGAAAAGGTAATTTTTTAATAAAATTAATTTTTTTAATAAAAAAAATATTTTTTTAATACAAGGTACGTTTTTGCAAAAGGTACTATTTTTCAATAGAGATACTTATTTAATAAAAGGTATTTATTTGAGAAGAGCAATTTTTTTTTAAAGAAAATATACATTTTTAAGAAAATGTACTTTTTAATAAAAGGTATTTAAAAAAAATATATACTTATCTTAGAAAAAGCACTTTTAAAAAAGGTATTTTTCTAAAAGAGGTCTTTTTTTAGAAATATACATTTTTTTTTTTTGTAGTGAAAAAATATTTTTTTTTAAAAGAGGCCGCTTTTTTAAAAAAGGTACTTAAAAAATAAATTTTTAAACCCTATACCACTATGTGGTTTGGGTATAATGACTTTGTGCTGCTGTTTGTAACTACCAAAAATACTTGACCTAGACCCATCTTTTATTATACCGATCGACTCCGTATCACTTTCTGAGTCGACTTAGCGATGTCCATCTGTTTGTCCCAGTAAACTTTGTAATCAAACTACAGGTCGCAAATGTGAACACATTTTGATGAAATTTGGTATATAAGATTTTATCGGTCATAGGATGGACCTATTGAAATTGGTAAAATTCGGTCTATGTTCGGATCTAGTCCCCTTACAAATGACCCCTATGAAATCGACATAAATTGCCATAAGATCCAAATTATCATATAGATCTAGTTAAATTGGGTTCGTATGTGTTTATTATATCCATTAATCAGTAGTCCAAATAAAATCCTTATGGGACAATTCTTAGTGATAGGCCCCGTATAGAGCTGCTTCCCGATCTTAACTTAAATCTATCAAAAAAAAAAATATTGCACAGATTTTTCTCAAATTCGGTTTGTATAAATTTTTTCAAAATATAAGTGACTTTACCAAATATGGTCAGGATCGGTTAATTTTTAGACCTAGTCCCCATATAAATATAGCATCCGATATTAACTTTTTCATATCTGCAGCCAAAAAAATAAATAACAATGCCACTCAAATTTGGTTTATGCTCACTTTCTATATCAAATTAGTTGGACCGAAGAGACAGGGACTCTAAACCATGGTATAGGGTGTCGTATAGTCGGTCTAGACCGACTATATATTTTCTTACTTGTTTTAATGGGTGATTTTTTAAGAAAAAATACTTTGGAACAGAAGACACTCCTTCAATAAAAGGTACACTTTTAAACAAGGAATTTTTTAGTAAAAGTATGCTTAAAGCAAAGCTACTTCTTTACGAAGAAGTTCTTTTTAAAGAAGTATTTTCTGAATACAAGGTACTTTTTTGATAAAACTTACTTCCTTAATAAAAAATAACTTTTTGAAGAAAAAGTAATTTTTAATAAAGGGCTGTTTAAAACAAGTTCTTTTTTTAACAAAAGTTCTTTTTTTAAAAATGGTACTATATTAACAGAAGGTAATTCTTTAATAAAAGGTTAATTTTTAAAAAGTGTATATTAAAAGGTATTTCTTTAAATATTAAAACGATGTACTATTTTACGAAAGTGTACTTTTTTACGAAAAGTTACTGTTTTAAGAAAAGATAAATTTATACGAAAACGGTTCCAGTTTAGGAAATATATTGTTTTTTAGGAATAACTACTTTTTAAGAAGAGGTACTTTTTATGAAAAGTAAGGGTACTTTTTGAAGAAAAGTACTTTTTGTACAAAATGTACTTTTTAAAAAACGGAATTTTTTATGTAAATTTAATTTTTAAGAAATGCTTCATTTTTATGAAAAGATACTTTTTCCAGGAAAGGTACTTTTAGAAGAAAAGGTACTTTTTCAATAATAGGTACTTTTTTAATAAAAACTACTTTTAAAAGGATATACTTTTACATAAAAGTAAATTTTTTATTAAAAGGTATTTTTGTAAGAATATAAAATATACTACATTAAGAAATGTCACTTTTATTAAAGCAAGGAAGAGCTACTTGATAAAAGTTCCCTTTGAAGGTACCTTTATTAAAAACTGATTTTCTGAAAAGAGGTTTTTCAAAAAAAAAAAAAAAAACAATTCTTTTTTAAAAAGAGACACTTTTTTTAATATAATGTTGGGTTTTAATAAATGGTACTTTTTTATAAAAAGTTACTTTTTTAATAAAATGCTACTTCTATAAGAAAATGTAACTTTTAAAGAAAATGCATCTTTTTAAGACAAATCACTTTTTTGAGAAAAATCACTTTTTTAGGCAAAGCTACTTTTTTAAGAAAAGGTACTTTTTGAAGAGAAGCTACCTTTTTAAGAAAAGGTACTTTTGAAATAAAAGGTACTGTTAATAAAAGGTACTTTTTTAATAAAAGTTACTTTTTTAAGAAAAGTTACTTTTTTAAGAAAAGGTAAATTTTTAATAAAATTAACTTTTTAAGAAAAATAGCTTTTCTAAAAAAGCGACTTTTTAAGATAAATTTCTTTTTCAATAAAAGCTATTAGCTATTTTTTTGAGAAAAGTACTTTTTTTTAAAAAGTATCTTTTTAGAAAAGCTAGTTTTAAGAAAACCCTTTTCATTAAAGGAAACTTTTTTAGAAAACTTTGTAAGAAAATTTACGATTTTAATAAAAAATGTACTATTTTGAAAATAATAATGTAAATGTAATATTTCAAGAAAACGTACTTTTTTAATAAATGTAATTTAAAAAAAAAATAATTTTTTAAGAAAAGCTTTTTTAAAAAAAGCTACTTTTTAAAAAAATTGTGCTTTTTAAGTAAAGGTACTTTTTAAAAAAAGGCACTTCTTTTATAATATGTACTTTTTTAATAGAAGGTACTTTTTAAGAAAATGTGCTTTTAAAATTAAATGAATTTTTAAGGTTTATTTTTAGGAAAATGTGCTCTTTTAAGAAGAGGTACTTTTTTAAGAAAAGATGCTTTTTTAAAAAAGATACTCTTTATAAAAAGCTACTTTTTCAATAAAATACCTTTTTAGTGCAAGGAACTTTTTAAGGGCTCTTTTTTAAAAAATATACTTTTTTTATACCCTCCACTCCAGTGTGCAGAGGGTATATATAAGTTTGTCATTCCGTTTGTAATAATTAGAAAAAAAATTTTGGACCCCATAAAATATATATATTTGTGATCCTTATAACAACCGGAGTTGATATAGCGATGTCCGTCTGTCCGTCTGTCCGTCTGTGGAAATCACGATGACGGCATCAATCGGGCAGCTAGGGTGCTCGTTGACATAAAAAATAATTCACTGACATCCTGAAAAGTTTGCCATTTAAAATCGTCCAAATCGGTCTATTAGGGCCCGAGATTTGAATGAAGAACTAAAAAAAGTCTTGAAAAAATATAATTTTCTATGTTGTTCTTGTCACTACCACGCCCTCAATAGTGCAGCTACAGTGCTCGTTTTGAGTGAGAATGATTCACCAAATTCATGGGAAGATTTCTGTTTCAAAAATCATTAATATCGGTGGAACAGGTCCAGGGAAATCTCTGAAAAATTAAAAAAAAGAGATGAAAAATGTGATGTTTCTATATTGTTCTTGTTGTTATTCTAAATGTTGTGTTGTTGTTATAGCTGGACTTGTTGTTTTTGTCGTCGTTGTAGTAATAATATAATAAAAACTAACCCTTTGTACATTTTTTTTATTAACTCTGGTAGAAAAATTTAAAAGTTTCCATTGTTTTGGCATCACTAAAAAAATTTGCTAGATCATTTCTGTTATTACCACGAGCCTGCCTGCAAAATTTCAGATCGAATGGGTAATGGGAAAGGGGTTAAAATCGATCCAAAATTTTTTCGACAAGCAGACACTACGAGTTAATATAAAGGGAGTAAAAATTCATCAACATCTAAAGCAAATAATGCTAAAATACCTAGTTGTTAATAAAAAAAAACAATGTAAATTTAGCAAAAAAAAAAAAATTTTAGGTATAAATTTATTTAAAGAGAAAAACACATAAATAACGTTTGATGTTGTATTTTTTGTGTGTAATATTTACATATACATACATAAACATATTAAAGGTGCTATTACACGATGTGTTTTCTACATATGTACTGTCAAATTTTCCCACAACAAAAGTTGTACACATCATGTGACACATATGAAACATTGTTTATGTACAATACATGAGGAATGTCACATATACATATTTCAATTAGAACAAGTTCTATTTTGGCATGACAAACGTATGAAAATACAACACTGCTTGTGGCGAAAGAAAAACAGAGTAAATTACAAAGATTAATATTGAAAGAAAAATAAATTGTTTAATATTAATTAACAATTAAAAAATATATAACTTTATTTTTAACAATAACTTTTTGTAAATTCACAAATTAAATCAGATGTTGTTTACATTTAGAGGTTATGTCTTACGAAAATACATATGCACGTGTGATAGCGAAAATTATGAATCGTATGTAAAAGACAATTTTGACAGACATGCGGAATTTCATATGGATAAAAAAAGTGACAGTACATATGTAAAAAACACATCGTGTAATAGCACCTTAAATAATACAAATAATATACATATATTATATATGTATATCCATAACAACTGCATGTTAGAAATAAGTCGGTATATTATTTTATTTACATAAAATTCTGCAATATTTTGTTGTGGGGAAAATACATTTCTTTTGCATTAACAGAGTGTCACTTCATTTTGCTCAGCGTGACTATGCCACAGTAGATGGCGCCACAATTTTTGTTTAATTAGTTTTGCAATAGTTATTTCTATGTTAACATGGATGTTAATATTTTCAACTAGATATCATACAGAACAATGTTAAGAGTCTTTTATTTCATACGTTTTTTCATTATTCTTTTACAAATATGAACATAAGTTTGGCATATTAACTTTTTGTTGTCTTTACAAAATAGAGTTACCGAGTTCATCAATGAGTTTTTTGCTTTCAAAACAGTTCTACATAGTATATAGTATTATTATTCTGATTTACCTACAAAATATCTGATTGCGATTACATCTAATTTTTAAAAATTGTTTATAATTACTAAAGCATTATTATTCACATAAATACAAAATTGCACTTTTTAAATTTTCCATTCAAATTTAAGAAAATATCAATTCTAAAACCTAGAATTAAAAATTTTCAATTATAAATTACAATTAATTGAATTTCAGAAAATCATATCAAAACGTCGGAAATTATAATTTTAAATTTAGAAGACATCAATTGCATCTTTAGTATATAAATTTTATTCGTTAAACACAAATTGAAATTCCAAAAAATAAACACCAAATACCTGTGTTTACATTTAAAAAATTTTAACATTTAAAAAAAAAAAATTGATATTCAGGAGAAATTAATAGCTTTTCAGTACCGCGATTCAGTAACTTCTTTTAACGATAGTCGAATCGTTAAAAAAAGAAAATAGCAAAATTATCAGTAAAATTTTTAAACGATATTCGCTATTGTTAAAGTCAGCTGTTGTTGTTATCTAAACGACAACCATTTTTGTGTTGTTTATTCAATCGATAAAAACTTGAATTTTTAGGTTGAAATGTCGTCATACATAAATAAAAATCATAAAATAGTGAAAATATTTTGCTTTTATTAAAAAAGTCATTATTTCATTTTCAAATAAATACACAGAAATATTAGTAAAAAAATAAAGATATTAAACATAAACATATAATCATCCTGTCAAACACGAAGTAATTTGTTTTTTTCTATTCTTCTTTGTGTTTTTCGCTTATTTTGACAGAGATGCCACTCATTTACAATTTAAATAAATAGAAAAATAGATTGGTCGACTGTCGTTAAGATGTATGTATGTACTTAGTGAATCACTTAATCCTTAGTGCAAACAACAATAGCTGTCGATATATTTTGCGATTGTCGGATCGTTAAAATTTACAGAATCACACTACAGAAAACATTAATTTAAATTCAATGAATTTTAGAAAACGTCAAATGATATTTAAGAATTGCGAACATATAAACTGTTACACAAATAAACGCAATTTGATGAGAATGTTATTTATATATACATTTTCACAATTTTTTTTGGATGAAAATTTGAAGTTTTTCAGAAAATAAAGAGAACAAATTATTTTATTTAAAATGTTTGGGACATTTGGTTTTTTGCATTTGGCATCCCTAATTTGAATATTTATTATTATAAATTTATTCTCTATGTTTTCCAAATATGGCAATATTTTAATAAAAAAAGTTGAGATTTTTTTTGGTTATTATTTTGTTACTCCATCCGACCTATATGGCCGCAATGAAGAAATATTTGGCCAGTTAAAAGCAACTATACAGCCATCTCCAATTAGCACGATTTAATGCATATAGTCACCCTACACAACCATTACCTTTGCAATGGAGGTTAGGGCGAGCTATTTAATTCGCAAAAACTAAACTAAACGAGAAGTTATGTCATATAACCGGATACGCATGCATATAGGTATATAATCTAAATGCATGCCGATCAGCAACCACAATGACCAAAAAGCAAACACCGAAATAAATCCGAAATAATAGAAAAGACGAAAACCAACGCAAAGAATTTGCTGAAATAATTTGGTATTAAATTTAACAAATTGTTTACTTTTTCATTTACATTTATTATTGTGGTGTATGCATGACGTCACTCACACACAAACTGAATGAACAATGAAAGTATGTGTCATGCATAGCGATGCAGCCAATGTTGTGTTAAGTTGTAGACATAGAGGCGCGTATAACAAGTGTTCATAAAAAGAACAAGTGTGACTAAATATGTATGAATATCCCGGGTCAGCAACAAATTAATAAGCAATCATATTTGTTTTGATTTAATGTAAACAATTAGAGTAAAGGTTTAGAATTACCGTAATAAAACCAAACCAATCCATTGCAATGGAAATATTTTTGAAGAGTTGAGTAACATTCGAAAATCAAGAAAGCTACTCTATAAATTTTAAAGAAGAAATGCTTTCTAAATGCTGGGATATTGATACAAATGCACATAGTTAAGATAAGTCTAAATAGAAAACTTAAACTGTAAATAAATCAAAAAAAGATTGAGTAACTTTACAAATGTCACTCAATACTAGACTAGTATTAAGATTTTCATAGTAGCTTTATAAGTAGAAGAAATTGTAAATAAAGCAACACTTTGTCTTTGGACAATGAAAACAAAACAACTTCGCTTATAATTACTTTTAAATAGCGAATAGGAACGCTCCTCTAAGTAAAGCGTTTAGGTCTTGAAGTAAATCAAGAACAGGACCACCGCTCCAAGTTGATGAGTGAAGGCTTCAGTAGATCCTTTACGGACCTGAAACATTACATGGCGATCCTAGCCAAATATCCTTATATTTATAAGTAGAGCTCCTAGTTTGAGCTGGAAAGGCACCTAATCCACGCCGGGGATTAGAAGGATTGTCCGGCCAAAGGACAATCAGGATAACCAACAAACAGAAGAAGATGCACGCAACACCAGGCGGAACGAGTATATAAAGAAAATTTTTTTTAAAAACAATAAAAATAGTGTGCTCTTAAGTAAGAACCTATTAGGGTGCGGAGGCGATTTCGCCCGTGCACAAGGTTTAGGCAGTAAAATAAATAAATTAAATAAAAGAAAATATAATAATAAATTATGAATGAGAGTCGGGTCGGTCCGAGACCACTTTCAATAGAAGACTACTTGAAAAGAAGCAGACCTAAACCAGCGGAGAAGCCTTTAAATATCCCAAAGGTAAAGCCATCGAAGCGTCGTGGTGGGTTTTTAGTAAACAAGAGGAGAGAATTGGCAAACATCAAAAGAATAGTCAATTCATCACCACCTCCACCGTGGGATTTAACAGCCAAGTACTGGGTCAGGATAGACGAGATCGAGAAGATGATAGATACCCATATGAATATAAAGAAAATAGAATTAAAAGAAAATTAGAATGTTATAGATATTATTTTTTATATATAAATTTCATAAAATTTTATATTATTTTTTATATAAATTCAAACAGTGTGTTATTTTCAAATAACAATTAAAAACTTTATTACTAAAAGAAAAAAAAAAAAAAAATTTTTTTTTTAATATGAAGATTTTTAAAATAACTATTATTGTTGTAATATTGTTAATGATTCTGTCTATAATAGGGATTTTAGTAAAGATATATATATAAAGTAAATAAGTTAGCATATTTAGGACAAGAGCAAATGGAAAATTTAGTATCCATCAAGGACACGCTCTTATCATTATTTGAATAGATTATTAAAATATATGAAAATAAATTTAAAAGAGATTTATGATAAGTATATAGGTTGGGTAATAATTTTTATAATAATTTCACCTATAGTAATAGTTTTGAACAGGAAATGGTTTGACTTCATGCTAGCAATTAATAACTATAAGAAATGAGATTTTAATTATTTTAACAGACATTACATTTAGCGGAAACATTTCATAGCAACATTACATGAAATAAATGGAGGCACAGAAAATCCTTGAACAAATTATTTTGAATGCTAAAAAATCGTTAACGAGGCCGTACACATTAGAGACAATTAAGGAAAAAACAATAGAAATACAAAAATTAGAGGAAAAATTAAAGAATTATATCTAAGATTCAGATTCGGAAGAAGTAGACGGTAAAGAAATTTTGAGAAATTTTATAAAAGCTAAAGAAGAAGCTTTCAAATTATTAGAACAACATTCTAAGGGAAAAACAGTAAAGAATCCAATCATGACTACTTTAGATATGAATGAATTATCGTTGATTACCAAATTGGTACCAAAATTTTCGGGTAGATCTGGTGAACTGCAAGATTTTCTAACAAATTGGAAACGGTATCGATGACAGTGGCTACTGAAAAAGCCAATTCGTTTTTTTAATTTTATTTTTAAATCAAGACTGGACTTAAAAGTTTAGAGTAGAGTAAAACAAAGTTCTGTACCGACTAATATTGATGATCTAATAGAGGTATTAAAATTAACATATAAATCATCAAGATCTTCAAATGCTGTGTTGAGTGAAATAACACGTACCATCCAAAGGGATAATAATTTATTAGGTTTCGCAACGAAAATAGAAAAGCTAATTACGGAATTGTACGAAATACAAATTACCGAACAGGGAGAGACAAATAGAAATGCTATAATCAATAGCAACAGCAAGATTGCCTTTAACGCATTCGTGAATGGAATAACTGATCCGCAAATAATAACTACGATTGACGCAAGTCAAGTTACAACTTTCGTAGAAGCTCTAAAAATTGCCGAAAAAGTTGTTTCGTCAAGGAAACAACAAGGGCAAATATTGTATCAAAACGCTCAATATAATAGAACACGTAACACTAAGGTGACGAGACAATCGATTTGCAAAAACTGTGGAAGAAATCATGGCGATAAATGTCCCGCAGAAGGTGCGAAATGTAATAAGTGTGGAAAATTAAATCATTTTGCAAACAAGTGTTTTACGAAAATTTCAAACACGAACAATAATAACAGATATCGTACGAATAACTTTAGCAGAAATAATAGAAACCGTAGCAACAATGGGAATATAAACAACCATAGTTCGAATAACAGTACAAGAAATCGTAATGTGAATACAATTTCAGGGAAACGCACAAAGCCCGGAGACCAGACGAATACAGTCTCCAATAGGGTTGAATTATTAGAAAACACTAAAGTATACAGCATATCATCCAAACTCAGAAACTATGTAAGATTTAGTATTGAAAATACAGACAAGGAGTTAACACTTTTAATTTACACAGGAGCTGATGTCTCATTGTGCAAGAATAAATTTTTAACGAGTTATGAGGTAAACCAGGATGACTATTGCAACTTGACAGGAATTTCAGATGAAATTATTAAATCACTGGGTTCCACGAATATTAACTTTAATATCGATAATAATATTATCAGACAGAAAATACAACTAGTAGAGGACAATTTCCTAATAAGGACAGATGGAATTCTAGGAAGGGATTTTCTTTCAAAATATAGATGCAGTATAGATTATGATACATATGTGTTAACGTTTAATTTTGATAATGAGATGATAGTAGTTCCAATACATGATAATACTTTTAGGATTAATAGGGTAAAAATACCACATCGAAGTGAAATAGTAATACCATTCAATATTAAACTGGAGGAGGACTCCGTAATATTGAATAGGGAGATTGATAATGGTGTATTTTTGGCAAATGCAATAATACCTAAGAATGGCAATCAACACATCAAATTACTAAATGTAACGGACAATATAGTTATAATAGACAATTTAGAAGTGGAAACTAGACCACTGAGAAACTATCATATGATGAATTTCATGTAAAAATCGAGATGCATTGAACCCGACCCCCTCAGATATCGATGAAATTTTGTTCATAGCTAACTTTGATCAATACAAACAAACCCTCATTTTTAGAAATGACTGTTTTGCGATTTTTTGGGCGTGGCACAGTGGGAAAGTTTTCGAAAAAACGCGAAAATGGTCGAAAAGTGCTCCATTTAAAATGCAATAACTCAAAATTGGCTGAACCGATTTCCATGATCTTGGTATCATTAAAAATAAATTTTAACAGGCTTTATGACACGTTTGAAAAAAAAAAATAAAAATACACTGTAAAAAATTTTATAACAAAAAGATAATTTTAAATAACGAAAAAACCAAAAAGATCAAGGGATTTTTTACAGTGTATTATTTTTTTAGATAGGTTTATCCTTCACCTATACCATATCCAAAAAGTAAAATGGGTTCTTTTTTAGTTTTTTTTATATAATTTTTTAAGTAGTATCACTTCTAGTAATACCTACCGAAAGTTTTTGAAATAATTCGAATAACAACGAAAATATCAGCTCACATTCTTACACATTTACAAAATAGTTCAACAATTCTAACATTTTTTAAATGTTTACAAATAAAAAACCATCAACAATTGTTTATATTATTTGCCAAATGATTCTCGGTTGGTGGTTACCGTTTCCAGAACACATCTAATCGTTGTATTCCACTTTTTGTATATTATTTCTTCAGTTTGGTTATTTTCAAAATGTTTTAGCATATGCGTTTTTAGATTATTTAAATTTTTGAAGCAGTGACCACACATTGAAACGCACACTCGCTTTTTTGTATGTCACCATTACAATCAACGAATTTGAGAACATCTTTGTAGTCGGTAAATGTGCATTCTCCTTCAAAACAAAATGATTTTAAGCGACTTTTTTCAAACATCAATTTCATATTCTAATGCAATGTGCATGCACAGATATTTTGCTGGTTTCCAACTCCAAGTTTTTGGCCTTAACATTGTAAATTTTGTAAAACCAACTTTGGCCAAGGGATGTTTTTTTTTTTAATTAGTAAGATTCGCGTAGTGAAGATAACATCAGTCTTTTTTGAACTTTTTCACGTAAGTTTCCTTGTGTAATAGTAATTGAATCTTGCGATCCTGGCATCATTCGGCTAATTTCATCATCTTCATAAAATAATTTGACTGTGCTTAGAGTTTCGGTTGGTAAACTACGTCTGCTCATTTTTAAAAGATTGATATCTGCAAACTTCGTTTTATTCCTTTGGATATCTTTACTTTTTTTGATACAATCGTGAGATGTATCATCCCCAAAACGATCTTTAATTTCTGCGTGACTCATATTGATTGGTAAGAGAGATAAAAGTTTTTGCTTTTCCAAAAGATTTGAGCTGTTCTCCATTTGATATTTGATGTTTTGCAAAATTTCTTCGTAAATGGCTTTGACGTTTTCAAGTTGCGCTGACAAATCAGATAATGGATCAGCTCCAAGTGAATCTGCTATATTTTCCAAAATTTGCACTGATGTTCTATTTCTGTATGCATCTCGTTTGATATATTTCCTTTTAAGAGGCGTCATTTGGTTTGGTAGATGCGGAATAATGTGATCATTTATATTTTCAATGAGTTCGTTGCTTTCGATGTTTGCATTACGGCTGGTACAAGTTGGAAGTTCATTCAATTCTTCGCTAATTTCATCGCTGGGCGTTATTGGTAAATAATTTGAGACTTCAATCTGCTCCACGTTGGATTCATTACGACTGCGCGCTTTTCTCAGTGTATTCCGAAAGTTTCGCAAATACGGCTACAATGAATGTTGGCGACAGCTGGAAAATACTCAATTATATTTGCAGCCTCGTTCTCACTTATATATTTTTATGCATCTGTACTTATTGTTTGAATTCATATTCACTCAAATTTTTAAAATATATGCGTAAAAATTGTAATGGGATATCTTGGCTTCTCGAAACTGTTTATAATTATGAATTTCGGTACGTTGCACTTTTAAAATATGGACTTGTAATTTTCGCGTTCGTCGACACTTGTTGAATGAGTAAAATCGATCAATGCACTCCTATTTATACTGTGTATTGTTCACTAGTTTACTGACAGGTACTTATAAATGGGTGCATATTTTTTTACGGTGGCTATATACCTGTTTCATCATGTGTGAGTTTTAAATTTTCCGAATAATGACCACCCTTAAATGTAGGTTGAATTTCTGTAAAAAAGTCATACAGGTAGCCAACTGAAAAACCCAAATAATTAAAAATTACATTGCTTACGCAATCATAAAAATTAAATAACCCTTTGTTTATTCCGTTTTGTTAATTCTGAGAATCATAAAAAATATGATCGAGGGTTTTTCCGAAGAATGTTGTGCATATGTAGAGTAAATTTTTGAAATTCATACCTTTACTCAATTGCGAATAAAAGCGAATTGAGTTGGCAAATCATGTGTTGTACTGTGTTATTTTACCTGTATATATAAAATATAAGGCCAATTACTAGAAGTGACACTACTTAAAAAATTATATAAAAAAAACTAAAAAAGAACCCATTTTACTTTTTGGATATGGTATAGGTGAAGGACAAACCTTTCTAAAAAAATAATACACTGTAAAAAAAACCCTTGATCTTTTTGGTTTTTCCGTTATTTAAAATTTTCTTTTTGTTATAAAATTTTTTACAGTGTATTTTTATTTTTATTTTTCAAACGTGTCATAAAGCCTGTTAAAATATCTTTTTAATGCTACCAAGATCATGGAAATCGGTTCAGCCGATTCTGAGTTATTGCATTTTAAATGGAGCACTTTTCGACCATTTTCGCGTTTTTTCGAAAACTTTCCCACTGTGCCACGCCCAAAAAATCGCAAAACAGTCATTTCTAAAAATGAGGGTTAGTTTGTATTGATCAAATTTAGCTATGAACAAAATTTCATCGATATCTGAGGTGGTCGGGTTCAAAATTTCAGTTTTATCTTGATTTTTAAATGAAATTCATCATATATGTTCATATAGCAGGAAAGAGAATGAGAAATATTATACACAGCAAAGATTTAGGAAATTACTGAAAAACTTTGAGTTAAATGACTTGGATGATGAGAACAGAGATGAACTTACCTCAATATTGAAGGAATATCAATCAATATTTCACATGGAGGATGAAGAATTAACTGCCAACAATTTTTATAAACAAACAATAAATTTGAATGATAATAGTCCAGTATACATTAAAAATTATAGATTACCGCAGGCACAAACAACGGAGATAAATTCTCAAGTTCAAAAACTTTTAGAGAATAATATTATTGAACCATCGATAAGCCCTTACAACGCACCACTCTTATTAGTGCCAAAGAAGGGACAGACAGATTTAAAAAAATGGAGATTGGTTGTAGACTTCAGAAGGTTAAATGACAAAATTGTGAATGACAAATTTCTTTTAACGCGTTTAGACGATATTTTGGATAAATTGGGTAGAGCTAAATATTTTTCGACATTGGACATTTTCACCAAATCGAACTTGACCATCAATCACGTCCTTATACAGCTTTTTCTACTCCAAATGGTCATTACCAATACACAAGACTACCTTTCGGTCTGAAAATATTATCTAACAGCTTTCAACGCATGCTGACTATAGCATTGTCGGGTTTGGAATCTGAAGCTTTCCTATATGTAGATGATATCATAGTTTTTGGTTGTAGTCTAAATCACCATAACAACAATCTGATAAAAGTTTTCGACAAACTACGGAAATACAATTTAAAGCTGAACGCTAGTAAATGTTGTTTTTTAAAACCTGAAGTAGTATATCTAGGACACTTAATAACACCAAAGGGTATAAGACCAGACCCAGAAATATTTGAAGCAATTAAAAGATATCCTGTACCAAAAAATGCTGACGATGTTAGACGATTTGTAGCATTTTGCAACTACTACAGACGTTTCATAGAAAATTTTGCCGACATAGCAAATTGTTTGAACAAATTATTATCCTTTACGGACCTGAAACATTACATTATCAAGACTCAAACCGAGGTGGAAGGTATCAAAGATTCGGCACAGCCGAATTTAACACTCTTACTTGTTTTAATAAAGGGTAGTTTTTCAGGAAAAGGTATGTGTTTTTTTCAGAAAAGTTACATTTTTAGAAAAAAAATACTTTTTTAAGGAAATGTACGTTTTACAAAGAGCTATTTTTTTACGAAACGAGACTTTTTAAGAAAAGCTACTTTGTTTAAGAAAGGTACTTGTTAGGAAATGGCACTTTTTTAAGGAAAGGTTCTTTTTTAAGGGAAGGTATTTTTTAAGAAAAGCTACTTAATTAAGAAAGTAAATATTTTATTTAAAGGTACCATTTTAGGAAAGGGTACTTTTGTACTACAGGTACTTTTAAAAAAAGCAACATCGATTTAAAAAAGTTTATTTCTGAATAAAAGGACTTTTTAAGTCAGTACTTTTGTAACTACCTATACTTTTTTAATAAAACTTTTTTAATAAACGGTACTTTTTTAATAAAAGGAATAATTTTAATAAAGGGTAGCATTTTAAGAAAATGTGCTTTTCTAAGAAAATTTGCTTTTTTAATAAACGGTACTTTTTTAATTAATTGTACTTTTCAATAAATTTTAGTTTTTTAATAAAGTGTAGTTTTTTAAGAAAAGGTGCCCTTTTAAGAGAAAACACTTTTTTTAATCAAAGGCTAATTTTTACTAAATGTACTTTTTTTATTAAAATTTAATTGTTTCTTAAATAAAATGTATTTTTTAAGGTACTTTTTAACAAAAATATACTCTTTGAATAAAAAGGTACTCTTTTTTTAATGAAAGGGTACTTTTTTAAGAAAAGGTACTTTTTGAAGAAAATATACTTTTTACGAATAGATACTTTTTTAAAAAAAAGTATTTTTTAATAATACAAAAATATTTTTTTAAGGTTACTTTTTTAATATACGGCAACTTTATGAGAAAAAATTTTAATTAAAAGAAATTTTTTTTGAAAAGTTGCTATATTTAGTTTGAAAAAACTGATTTTCAAAAAAAAAAAAACAATTCTTTTTTAAAAAGAGACACTTTTTTTAATATAATGTAGGGCTTTAATAAAAGGTACTTTTTAAAAAAAAAGTACTTCTATAAGAAAAGGTAACTTTTTAAGAAAATTCATCTTTTTAAGACAAATCACTTTTTTAAGAAAAATCATTTTTTTAAGCAAAGCTACTTTTTTAAGAAAATGTATGTACTTTTGAAGAAAAGCTACCTTTTAAGAAAAGGTACTTTTGAAATAAAAGGTACTGTTAATAAAAGGTACTTTTTTAATAAAAGTTACTTTTTTAAGAAAAGGTACATTTTTAATAAAATTTGCTTTTTTTAAGAAAAATAACTTTTCTAAAAAAGTGACTTTTTTAAGATAAATTTCTTTTTTAATAAAAGCTATTTTTTTAAGAAGTTTTTTTTTAAAAAAAGTATCTTCTTAGAAAAGCTAGTTTTAAGAAAACCCTTTTCATTAAAGGAAACTATTTAAGAAAACTTTGTAAGAAAAGATACGATTTTAATAAAAAAAAAGTACTATTTTGAAAATATGTAATATTTCACGAAAAAGTACTTTTTTATATATGTAACTTAAAAAAAAAAACAAATTTTTTAAGGAAAGCTCTTTTTTAAAAAAAGGTACTTTTTAAGTAAATGGTGCTTTTAAGTAAAGGTACTTTTTAAAAAAAGGCGCTTCTTTTATATAATGTACTATTTTAATAGAAGGTACTTTTTAAGAAAATGTGTTTTTAAAATTAAATGAATTTTTAAGGTTTATTTTTAGGAAAATGTGCTCTTTTAAGAAGAGGTAGTTTTTAATAAAAGGTACTTTTTTAAGAAAAGATGCTTTTTTAAAAAAGATACTCTTTATAAAAAGCTACTTTTTCAATAAAATATCTTTTTAATGCAAGGAACTATTTAAGAATAATACTTCTTTAAAAAAAGTACTTGCTGAGAAGGGCTCTTTTTTAAAAAATTTACTTTTTTTCAGAAAAGTTACGCCTTTAGAAAAAAATTCTTTTTTAAGGAAATGTACGTTTTACAAAAAGCTACTTTTTACGAAACGAGACTTTTTAAGAAAAGCTACTTTGTTCAAGAAACGTATTTTTTAGGAAATGGTACTTTTTTTAAGGAAAGGTTCTTTTTTAAGGGAAGGTATTTTTTAACAAAAGGTACTTAATTAAAAAAGTAACTTTTTTATTTTTAGGAAAACGTACTTTTTTACTACAAGGTACTTTTAAAAAAAGCTACTTCGATTTAATAAACGGTACTTTTTTAATAAAAGGTATAATTTTAATATAAGGTACCATTTTAAGAAAATGTGCTTTTCTAAGAAAATTTGCTTTTTTAATAAACGGTGCTTTTTTAATTAAAGGTACTTTTCAATAAATATTAGTTTTTTAATATAATGTATTTTTTTTTAAGAAAAAGTGCCGTTTTAAGAGAAAACACTTTTTTTAATCAAAGGCTAATTTTTACTAAATGTACTTTTTTTAATTTAAATTTAATTGTTTCTTAAATAAAATGTATTTTTTTAAAGTACCTTTTTAACAAAAATATACTCTTTGAATAAAACAGTACTTTTTCTAAATGAAAGGGTACTTTTTTAAGAAAAGGTACTTTTTACGAATAGATACTTTTTTAAGAAAAGTCGTTTTTAATAAAAAAAAAGTATTGTTTAATAGTTTCATTTGGGTTACATTTTGGATAAAAAACATTTTTTTTTTAAAGGTTACTTTTTTAATATACGGCAACTTTATGAGAAAAAAATTTAATTAACGAAATTAAAAAGTGTTTTTTGAAGGCACTTTTTGAAAACAAAATGTAAAGTTTTAATATAAAAGTCGAGTCTTTAGCCCACTTTTAGGCTTAAATCTATAATGTTAATAGGCTAGGCGATCTCTTGTGACTGATGTTTTGTTCTACAGTTTAATCCCGATTTTTACCAAACGTATATTATTTGAAAGGTACTTCTTTTTAGCCGTTTTGCAGATTTACAGATTTTTAAATTTTTTCCTTTATTTTGAGTAAATTACATTTAAAGTTGCTACCAACACATACATAAAATTATACAATGCTATGTGTGTGTTTATTAAATTTGTTAATGTGTTTGTAATAAAAATGAGTTTACTTTTTGTGTTGATTTGTGAATTGGCTATAATTGATTAGCATACTTTTAGGGTCTTTATTTAATGAAAAAATAAAAGTTCCTAGAATTTGCGTTCGAATTTCGAGGGCTGGAATCTGCTAGTTTGTATTAATAACAATGACTACGTGACAAAAATCATTTGTCATTAAATTGTTATTCCACATGTTTGTGCTTATAAAATTAATTTGCACAAATTACAAATATCTTTAAATTAATTTTCCATAATTTAAAAAATTGTTGTTGTATAAAAATCGGAATACATATTTCTTAAACAATATTGCGAGCACATACCAAACAAATGTTTAAAACATTCATCATTTAATGAACTTGACTCTGAAACTGTACACGCGTTGCATGTTGAAAGCATTTAAGCGGTAATTTTGAAATAGAACAAGTACAAAAAAAAAAAAAAACTATAAAAACATGTGGTAATAATCTTTTATAACAATGTCATTGTTTATAAAAGCTCAGAGATAAAATTAGAGACAATAGTTTAAAAAATGTTGTCGCGTCTATATTGTTTATAATGATTTCATTATGTATGTATGTGTTCATGAAACTATAATTTATGATACGGCAACATGAGAGCTTTGAAGTTTGCTCTGGTGGTGGTGACGTTATGCGGAGATTTTGTGAAAATGAAATCAAGTGGAAACAAGTCTTAAAATAACTTGTGATACAATTATCTAAAACCATGTTTTTGTTAATTTAAATAGGTATGCGCCTAAAAGATGAGTTCGTTTTTTAGTGTTTATAATATTTAAAAAATAATAACTCGTATTTGGGCAATTCCATAAAAATGTCAACTTTGATGAAAAAAAATTTTTTTTCATTTATATGAAGTAAGTTTAAAAATATATTAAAATATGTTCCAAGTTACATAATGTAATTTCTTACAAGTATTCTAGATTATATAATAATTATAATATTTATTTGTTTACTAAATTTTCTTTTAATACATGTTTAAGAAGCTTTAGTCATTCCGTCACAGTCATTCCGTCACGTCAAATGACAGTTAACAACTTCAACACTATCATAGCTAAGTAGCTCTGAATTATAGTGTTATATTGCTTATACATCATATGTAAAATATTCATTAGTTTAAAAACTGACTAGATTCTTAATTGACAAAATTTCCTAGGTTTTAAAATCAGGACAGTGTCATGGTAGCAAAAATGTCATTCCGTCACACAACTATAAATTACTCAAAAATAAAAGAATAAAATAGTGAAAAATTTTCAAACTGAAGAATGAATTTTCAATTGAAAATAGCTTTGTGAAATAGCTTTAACTTCATTTTTTCAACTCAAAATGTCATTCCGTCACATATGGAATTGCCCATTTTGTTTTTGAGTGTGATAAGTTTCAGAATAATTACGAGTTTAAGTTATGAATGGATGAGATTTCGATTGATTCAAAGTTTTGCTTTCGTTTTCATTTCAAAGAATGATAAAGTATGTAGAGCAAAAAAGTAATTTCGATATATGGAAATTCTTTGAGAAAGAGCCGTCCCCACTCTTATATCAATTATTAAGTACTTTATTTTAACTTCTAATATTTCATCTTAATAAAGATCCCGACACATAATTTAAATCCCTAAAGAATGCTTTAGTATGTATTTTTCTTTATTTCAGCTTAAATATATGTTATTTATTTATTTGGTACCAGTAACAGACATTTTCTTTATCTCACCAGCCAAACTGACAGCTTTTTTAGCTTATTTTCCTAAACAAAAATATCCTGAGTTTTTATTATCCTTTTACTCCCTCAAACTATACCACAACATTTAGTTCAATCTAACGCCTTAAAATATGCTTTAACCCAAAAAGAAACAAAAATTGTTATAACTTTGTAATAACACACCACAGCGGTAGTAAATGTCGCCAGTAGACAAATTTGTTGGTTGATAAAATACCAGCTTGATAAATGGTTCCCAAAGGTATCTTCTCTTGTGTTGTGTTTTTCTTCTAGCAAATGGTTTATGAATATGAAAATCTTTTTTGAATACAAAAATTTTTACATGTATACTTTATGTTGCTTTAATTTTTTCTCCTTTTTCCCCTTTTTGTTTTTATCTTAAACAGTTCGAATCTAATTCTCTTTACGAACGGTCGTGTAAATAATTAAAGCGCATAGAGTACAACTATTTAAAATTAATAACAAGTGTATATTTTTGTTTTTGCAATTGCCTATTCTTGATCTCATTTGAACTCACGTGGTAGTCAATTCAGCTTAAAACAGGAATAAAAAATCTAGCGATGGCCCGAGGGGCCAAATCTTCATCAAAAAGAAAGCTCCTTGCCAACAAGAAGATGACAAAACTTCCTCCGGGTTTTAACCCGAACATCGCGTCAACTTCAAGCAACAGATTTAGCCTGCTTGCTGGCCTTAATGATATGGACGTCACTCCTGTATCAAATATTAACGAGGTTAAACAACACAAACCTCCACCTATTGTTGTTGAAGCTAACGCCTCATTTACAGAAATACAAAAACTTCTTGGTAAAGATTGTATTTTCAAACGTACTTCAATTGGTACTAAAATTTTTGCTCCAAGTAAAGAAATGTTTGAATGCTACAAGCAAATTCTTAAAGAGAGTAAGTTGGAGTTTCACTCTTATGGCTCCAAAGATAATAGGTTATACACCACTTTTTTACACGGTTTACCCCGCATAAAAACTGAGGACATCACCGCAGAGCTAAAAAACTACAACCTGTCCCCTTCTTCCGTAGCTGAAATAGTCACCAAATTCAGTTCGAACAACAATGCAGTTTACAAAGTTCAATTTGTACGTAAAAATTTTAACCCAACTGCCTTAAGAAACGTAAGAACAATTTCAAATATAATAATTTCCTGGAAAAAATACAAATCTAAATCCAGAAATAAACCAACTCAATGCTGGAACTGCTTAATGTATGGCCATGGCGGTGAACATTGTCATCGTAGTGCTGCCTGTATGATATGTGCAGAACAACATCATACAAGTGTGTGTCCGTTTAACACAAACGAAAAAAGACCAGCTGTTTTTACATGCTTTAATTGCAAAAAACAAGGAAAAGAGAGAACTGATCACTCTGCAAACGATATCAACTGTCCGTTACGTTCTCTCTATTTGGAAACTAGAACAAGAGTTACTTCTAAAAGTCCGAATAAAAGCAGACAACAACAAAATAACTCATTTCAACTTAATGTGGGAGATTTCCCTAATTTAAGAAACAACAACACAAATTGTAACAATAACATCAATAATAACAGCAAAGCTACATATGCTAACCAGCTGAAAACAAACAACGATTTATTTAGCATTGATGAGCTTTTTGATATTTTCACTACAGCTATGGATGATTTGCATAGGTGCACTTCAAAAGTACAACAAATCAAAGTTGTAATGTCAATGGTAAAATACGCCCATGGATTATACTAATAATTTAAACGAATTCAAAATGCTTCACTTGAATGCTAATGGCATTTCAAACTTTTCTAAATTAAAACAATTTGAGATACTAATTGAACGAGAAAATATTAAAATAGCGTCTTTGAATGAAACATTTTTTTCAGAAAATCATAGACCCTATTTTAAAAATTATTATTTATATAGAAGTGACAGAACAGATGCAAGAGGAGGAGGAGTAGCTCTGTTAATTCATAAATCTGTCGCTCATAAAAACCTCTTTATATCAAACACATCATCAATCGAAAACATCTCAATTGAAGTTATTATAAATAATAGACCTATTGTTGTATCTTCGTTATATTCACCAAGATATACTCATAACTTCTGTGCTGATATCTTGAACCTAACACCTTCCACCAAAGAATATATAGTTTTTGGTGACCTAAATGCCAAACATTGTTCTTGGAATTGCCGTTCAAATAATACTGCAGGAATTGCACTCAACAACCTACAGCAATCGAGCAATTTTTTCATTCACTACCCTAATAGACCAACCCTATTCCCCCATCAACACAATCGCGAAGCATCCACAGTCGATATTATTTTAAGCAATTCAGCTTTAGATATAGACGTAAAAACAATGGATTACGAAATACCATCAGACCATCGCCCTATTATATGTACACTTAAAAGATCAACGTTCTTGCAGGTTGACCTCAATTATTATGATTACAGTGCAACCAACTGGAACATTTTTATGAATTTTTTAGACAATAAAATCACGTTATATTCGGATATATACAATACCAAGGTAGTTATTGATCAGGAAATCCAAAAATTTATAAATGTAGTTTTCGAAACAAGGGATGTGTCCACACCTAAAATAACTCAACAAAATAATTACACATTACCAGAAAGTACTGTAAAATATATTAAACTAAGAAGAAGCTTTAAAAGAAAAAGCCAACGATCTTCAAATATAGCCGAGCAAACTTTTTATAATCAATGTACTAAGTTTCTAAGTAACATGATTGATAAAAGTATTAATTCGGAGCGCAATAAGAAATGGTCTCAATTATTATCCAATTTAAAACCAGGTGATAAATCATTTTGGAAAATAAGCAGGAACTTGCGAGGAAAAGGAAAAAATCAAATCGCTCACTTTAAAGTTGGAAATAAAAAAATAACATCTGATAAGGACAAGGCTGAAGTCCTGGCAAATACATTTGTCCAAGCAAATAACCTCACTTCGAACTATAACCACTCGGCAGATACACTAATAAATACAACAGTAAATAATTTTAAGAAGGAAAATCCCAGTTCTGAATCTGCAAGTTATACATCTCTTGAAGAAGTAATGAATATTGTCTCATCAATAAAACCCTCAAAATCTCCTGGTTTTGACAATGTTCCCAACCTGCTCTTAAAGAAACTACCACTCAAAGCTCTAAAATTACTGGTTATAATATTTAACAGCTGCATCAAACTCAACTATTTCCCAAACCATTTCAAAAATGCTAAGGTTATAGCCATAAACAAACCTAGTAAGCCAAAAAATAACCCGAACAGCTACAGACCTATTAGTCTATTAAGTAACTTAGGTAAAATATTTGAAAAAATACTACATTCTCGTCTTAGTGAATTTGTAACGACCAATTCTATTGTTGCCAAAGAACAATTTGGATTTAAAAAAGGGCATAGCACTACGCACCAAATAAACAGAATTAAAAATCAAATAACCACAAATAAAAACAATAAACGTTCAACGGGTCTAATATTGTTAGATATTGAAAAAGCGTTTGACACCGTTTGGCATAATGGCCTCTTATTTAAACTTCTTGATGCAAATATACCAAAATATTTATGCAAACTTATTTCAGATTTCATTCACGGCAGAAACTTTAAAGTTGCGATTAATAATGAAACATCATCTCCAAAAACCATTACCACAGGGTTACCTCAAGGATCTGTCTTGTCGCCATTGCTTTACTCGATATATACATCCGATTTTAAAGTCCCGAAATATATGAAAATTGCTTATTACGCAGATGATACTGCGTTAATTTCTTCAAACAAACTTACAAGCGCACTCCTGAAGAAAATGGAAAAGGGACTTGTAAATTGCAGTAAATATTTTCACAAATGGAAAATCAAAATTAATCCAAACAAGACCCAAGCAATAATTTTTCCATTCAACAAATCTCCCAAAAGACTGCCAAGACGTCATCTCTTTATTGGAAATAATACCATAAATGTACTTAACGAGGTCAAATATCTCGGAGTTGTCTTGGACAAAAAGCTTACATTTAAACAACATATTATGGCTACGTGCCAAAAAGCTATAAAATCATTTAAAGCATTATGGCCACTACTAAATAGAAGGTCATTTCTAAACCCCAAAAACAAAAATCTACTCTTCAAAAGTGTTATAAGGCCGATATTAACATACGCGTGTCCTATTTGGAGTGACGCTGCCAACTGCCACCTAAAACGCTTACAAATTATACAAAACAAATGTCTTAAAATGATAAATAAAAAGCCCTGGAGGTATCCTACAAATCTTCTTCATGAAGAAACAGGTTATGAAAAAATTATCGATTTCATAACAAGGATTAACAACAATTATTTTGCCAAAATTGAAAATTCCTCTTACCCACTGATAAGAGAATGTAGAGAAGTAACGTAATATTAAAAAGAAATCACCAAATTGAAAATTATATACTTATAGAGGTCTATTATTTCTAATAAACCTTCTATAAGCATATAAATATTTTCAGATAGTATTTGAATTTATTAAATCATATAAAGGTTTTTTCCCTCCCATTTTCCTTTAAAAATCATTAAAAAATAAAATAAAAACTATTTAATGTCTTTAGATCCTATATATTATTTGTTGCAATATCTATGTTAAGATAAGATCTCATATGTAAATATCAAAATTTGTTAAAATATGTAAATAAAGGAAGAATATTTAATTGAAATTTTTATCTTAAACAATTTATTTTGTGATATTTTTTTAAAACATTTTTTCCGTGAAAGTCCCTTAAGATTACAATACTACTTTATGTTAAAACTTGTTATTTGTTTGCTTTTTTCCGATTCCTGGTTATTGTTGGTTTGATGTGTCTGTCAATATTATCAAACATTCGCATAAAATTGTGTATAATTTTACATATTTAATCACTCAACCATTGACAGACATCACAAATAACAACAACAGCAGCAACAGCACAAATTACCAAACATGCATATTCATGATCATTTGTTTATGTTCGGTGTGAGTTTTTTTTTACTGTTACATGCGTTCGACAGTGGATTCCAGTGAAAAATCTGTTCGAAAAAATTTTTATATGAAAAAAAAAAGTCGCAGAATATAAAAATTGCATTTTTGCCCTTTTTTTTAAATAATGTAAAATTGACTTATCTCTCAAAAGTTCTGAAAATGTTTCTTAATGGTTAATTTTTTTATAGAATATATCAAAAACAGGCGCTACTAAGAAAAATGCCAGAATATAAAAAAATAATCACCTATTGATAGACTAGGCGATTTCTTGTGACCGATGTTTTGTTCTACCGTTTTATCCCGATTTTGACCAGACGTATATTATTTGAAAGGTATATCTTTTTAGCCGTTTTGCAGATTTACAGATTTTTAAATTTTTTCCTCTATTTTGAGTAAATTGCATTTAAAGTTCCTACTAATACAAACATAAAATTATACATATGCTATGTGTGTGTTTATTAAATTTGTTAATGTGTTTGTTAATGAGTTTGTTATCTTCATTCACAATAATAATAAATCATAAAAGTGTTGGTTTGTGAATTGGCTAGGTTGAAAAATAAAGCTGCCTAGAAATTGCAATCGAATTTCGAGCGCTGGAATCTGCTAGTAAGTTATAAATTTGCATGGTCAAGCCAAAAGTGGACGCGATTAGACTAGGGGCGTGGTACCTGCCACTAAAAGTAAATATTTATCATCATAGTGAGAGTCTTGAAATTTTTCTTACCTCATTATTTAAATAGCTATGCAGTTGAGCGAAAAATGAGCGGGTTAATATTTATCATTTAAGGTCTTGGGAGCTATGATAGAAAGTCTTGAAGTTATTTTTGAAGTCATAAGTTTTAAATATGCTTAGGTAAGCTAGAAATAAGCGGAATCGGATAAGAGGGCGTTGCACCCCATATGCAAACTAAATAAAGGGTCCGCCATCTAACGTTTTTTTTCAACTAGTGCTTATTTCGTGAATGGTAACACTTAGCTCATGTCTGATTTGACAGATAAGGGACTGTTCACAAATTACGTAACGCTGTTTTTGCCGTTTTTTAACCCCTCCCCTCCCTATAGTAACAGATCGTAACAAATTCCAAAGACCCCCTCCCCCAAGAGGAATAACGTAACAAAAGTTAAAATACTTTTTAAATTACTTTTTGAATAATTTTTGTATTCGAATAATCAAAACAAACTTCAGTATAACATAAAAATAAAAACAACAAGTAAGAAAATTATAGTCGGTCTAGACCGACTATACGATACCCTATACCATGCGTTTAGAAACCCTATCTCTTAGGCCCAACTAACTGGACATAGAAAATAAGCAAAAACCAAATTTGAGTGGGATTTTTACCAATTTTTTTGGTTGCAGATATGAAAAAGTTCATATCGGATGCTATATCTATATAGGGACTAGGTCCAAAAGTAGACTGATCCTGATCATGTTTGGTAAAGTCTCTTTTATTTTGCAAAAATATATACAAACAAAATTTGAGAAGAATCAGTGCAATATTTTTGTTTTTTAATAGATTTAAGTGAAGATCTTGAAGCAGCTCTATATGGGGTCAAAGGGATCATTTTTGGACTACTCATTAATGGATGTAATGAACGCATACAAACCCAATTCGAGTAAGATCTATATGACAATTTGGATCTTATGGCAATTTACGTCGATTTCATATGGGTAATTTGTATGGGGGCTAGGTCTGAACATGGACCGATTCTCACCCATTTCAATAGCGTTCATCCCATGGCCGATCAAAGCTTATATACCAAATTTCATCAAAATATATTCATATTTGCGACCTGCAGTTTGATTACAAGGTTTACATGGACACACAGACGGACGGACATTGTTAAATCAACTCAGAAAGTGATTCTGATTCGATCGGTATAATTAAAGATGGGTCTAGATCAAATATTTTTGGTTGTTACAAACAGCAGCACAAAAACATTACACCCAAACCACATAGTGGTATAGGGTATAAAAATGGAAAAAATAAAATAATAAATAACCAAAAAAAAAAAACAACAACAAAACAGAATTCATATTTTTAAAATAGAAAAAAGCAACAATAGTCCGACGATCTGAAATAAAAACCAAACATTTAAAAAACAGCACTTTTTACATTATTGACTACATTATTATTTTTGGTGATAATGTCGAATTCTACAAGCTGCAAGATTCTTTCAAAATCTAGCCCATGTGCAATAGCGGTTGAGGAAGAGTGCTTCCCGGAACGTACAGCGATATATGTTGGGCCAGAATAACCCACAACCTCAACTTTGCCCAGTCCATCAGGTTTCACGCTAATACCTGCATATACAGAAGGAATCAGTTTATGCTTAGATGCAACGACCCAATCGCGATCGGGAAGACTAACTCTATATTCGATATGCATCAGAATTGGAGCCTGTTTTTACGCAGCTGTCAACCCAATAACTGCTCGGGCTTTGTCGTCTTGACTAATGAAGCAGACTTCGCTTGGACCAAGATCAGAAGCCAATTCTTCAAGATGTCTTATTGTCGATGTACAAAATTTACCATCAATGTGTTTGGAGTGAAAATCATTTTGGGATCAAGTTTACAAAAATTTAAGCACTAGAAACTAATTGGAAAATAATTATAAAAATTAGAATGTCTTACGTCGATGATATTCACTCGACAATTAACAATATTACACAAACATCTAAACATATATTTCACAGAACATTGGTCTTAAGCTTACGCCGAGTACAAAAATAAAAGTCAAAGACTACTTAGATTTAAAATTTAAAATAAGTGGATTTTTTTTGCACATGTGAATTTCATGAAAATGTTCGTTTTTGTTGCGTACATTAATATTATATAGTATATTTTTTTTTATAAAAAGGAAGAAATTTGGTTACTTAACATTTTTATAAACAACCACCCCCCACCCCGTAACAAACCGTAACAAATTTTCAAATCCCCCTCCCCCCTTTGACCGTTACGTAATTTGTGAACAGCCCCTAATTAGTTTTATCCTTCCACTGAACGAATATGGTTGTGTATACGCTTGAACCATGCTGGGAAATATTGCGACATTACTTTGAAAATCATGGTAATGTTGGAGAATGTGTGCGAAAATTGCGTAGGGATTTTGGAAGAAGAGAAGCACCGTCAGCTCCGTATGTTCGTTATCTTGTGAAAAAAGTGAAAGAAACTGGCATCCTCATCGATAAACCATAGCGTGAAAAGCCAAAAACAGTGCGTACACCCGAGAATATTGCTACTGTGGCAGAAAGTGTGCGTGAAGCGCCATCAACATCAATTCACCGTCGTTCTCAAGAATTGAACATTTCGGAGGCATCATTGAGACGAATTTTGCATAAAGACCTTGGTATGACGCCATACAAAGTCCAATTGGTTCAGGAGTTGAAGCCATCTGACCATCCAATGCGTTTTCGCTTCGCTAAGTGGGCCTGCGATCGACTTACAGAAGATGCCGATTTTTACCAAAAAAAATCATCTTTTCAGATGAAGCTCATTTTGATTTTGGCGGGTATGTAAACAAGCAAAATTGTCGCATTTGGGGCACAGAAAACCATAATTGGGCCATTTTTCTTCGAAAATGAGCAAGGAGTGGCCGTTACAGTCAATGGCGATCGTTATCGGGCCATGTTGAACGAATTTTTGTTCACAAAAATTGAAGAGGAGGATATTGGCAACATTTGCTTTCAACAGGACGGCGCTACGTGCTACACAGCCGAAGCTACACTCGATGTTTTGCGCCCTGTTTTTGAAGATCGCATTATCAGCCGCAGAGCTGATGTCGTTTGGCCACCTCGGAGCTGCGATTTGACACCGTTGGACTATTATTTGTGGGGTGCCCTCAAAGATAAGTGTTACGCCAACAAGCCAGAGACAATTGACGCTTTAAAGGACAATATTCGTGAAGCCATTGGTGATATACAGCTGCACACAATCGATAATGTGCTTAAAAATTGGACCGATCGTGTAGGCTACTGCATGGCCAGCCGAGGCAGCCATTTGAATGAAATTATTTTCCATTATTAACCGGAAGGATTGTGCTTTCAAATAAAAAAAAAGAAATTTGAGATAATATTCAGTAATTTTTTTTTATAGCATTTTAAAAAAAAAAAAGTTATTTGGCGGACCCTTTATATATCATTAAATATCAAAAGAACTATGATGGTGAGAGTATTGGAACTTTGTTTCATTTGATCAGTAACAGATCTTTGCTGTGAAGCCAAAAAAGGGCGGCATCACATAAGAAGGCATGGAACCTATCATACAGAGGAAATATTTATCATGATGTACCTAAGAATACCATGATACCGTTAGTCTTGAAATTTTGTATGAGCTATAAGCTGTAAATATGTAAGATCGCCAAAAAATGGGCGGAATCGGCCTAGAGGGCATGCCACAAAGCGAAAATATCTGTCATCAAAGCGAGAGTCTCGCAAGTGTGTGTCATTTCATTAGCCAAAAAGGTATGGAATTGCAAAAAAATAAATTGGCGGGATGTGATTAGTGGGCGTGACCGATCTAATATAAAGTAAGTATTTATCATGAAATATCTAAAATAACTACGCAGATAACGAAAATCTTAGAATTTTATGCCAGTCTATAAATCACAGTAGGCAACAAAAAAAAAAAAAAAGGAAAAATGTTTAGACTTTTAGAGCGCCTATATCTTTACCCTATGCCACGATGTAGTCGGGGTATATTGAGTTTATGCTGACGTTTGTTACTACCAAAAATATTTGAACAAGACCCGTCATTTATTATACCGACCGACTTAGAATCAATTTCTGTAATCAAACTACAGATCGCCCATATGACTACATTTCGATAAAATGTAGCATATACGATTTTATCGGTAGGATCAATGCTATAGAAATTGGTGAAAATCGGTGCAAAGTCAGATCTAGTCGACTTAAATTGCCATAGCATACAAATTATTATATAGATCTCGTGAAATTTGGTTTATATGTGTTTATTATAGCCATTAATCAGTTGTCCGAAAATAAACCCTGTCGCACAATTTTTAGTCATAGACCCCATATAAAGCTGCATCCCGCTCTTCACTTAAGTCTATAAAAAACAAAAACATTGCACAGATTTCTCTCAAATTTGTTATAACCTATACCATCATGTGGTTTGGGTATAATGACTTTGTGCTGCTGTTTGTAACTACCAAAACTATTTGCCCTAGACCCATCTTTTATTATACCGATCGACTCATAATCACTTTCTGAGTCGATTTAGCGATGTCCGTCCATCCATCCGTCTGTGTGTCCATGTTAACCTTGTAATCAATATGTTTTGATGAAATTTGGTATATAAGCTTTTACCGGCCATGGGATAAACGCTATTGAAATTCAGTCCATGTTCAGACCTAGTACCCATACAAATGACCCCTATGAAATCGACATAAATTGCCAAAAGATCCAAATTATCAAATAGGTCTCAGTTAAATTGGGCTTGTATGTGTTTATTATATCCATTAATCAGTAGTCCAAAAATAATACCTATAGACAATTCTTAGTCATAGGCTCAATATAGAGGTACTTCCCGATCTTCACTTAAATCTATCAAAAAACAAAAATATTGCACAGATTTTTCTCAAAATATAAGTGACTTTACCAAATATGGTCAGGATGGGTCCATTTTTTGACCTAGTCCCATATAAATATAGCATCCGATATGCGCTTTTTAATATCTGCAGCCAAAAAAATTAATAACAATGCCACTCAAATTTGGTTTATGCTTACATTCTATATCCAATTATTTGGACAGAAGAGATAAGGTCTCTATAAACCATGGTATAGAGTACTTGCTTTGTATATGTTTTTGCAGAAAAGAAGTGACTTTACCAAATATGGTCAGGATCGGTCTATTTTTTGACCAAGTCCCATATAAATATAGCATCCGATATGCACTTTTTAATATCTGCAGCCACAAAAAAATTACAACATCACTCAAATCTGTTTTGGCGTATTTTGTATGCCAATTTAGTTGAACCGGAGACCCCTCATTTAACGCATGGTATATACTGACTATAATTTTCTTACTTGTTTTTTTTCGGGGCTAGTTTTCCAATCAGATAATGAACATGTGACTAGATAAATTAAAAAAATTTTCAACAAATCACGCAAACATTACCTTATATTAAGTGCGAGGGACAGATATTTGAAATATAAATAATTTTTTTTCGAAAGTGGGAAACGCCAAGAATTTGATTATTTCTTTGATATGGCCCAGACTTCTCATAGAAGACAAGATATTATGAAAGAAATCTATGAATAATTTCCAAAGTTATTAGTAATAATATAAATGTACCAAAATTTAACTTTTTTTTATCTAATTCCAATAGATAATCACATCCGATATGAAGTTCATTATATGGGGACTATATTAAAAAATGATCCTATCAAGATCATATTTTGTGAGGTAACTTATATGTCGCAAAAACATATACAAACCTAATTTGAGCAAGATATGTTATACTTATAGGTCCGCAGATTCATTCAAGTGAATATCGAATGTTGGTTTATATGGGCTCCTTAATTAAAATTAGTTTCTTTGCCTTTATTTTTGGAATGATGATTTATATAAGCAATAAACACACAAACCAAATTTGATCACACTATATACATATAATAATCTGGATGTTATGTATATTAATTGAATCCATAGGGGTCTCTAATATGTGGCTAGGTCTTGAGATGCATCGATGTTCATCAATTTCAAAACTTATCATCATATATTTTAATACCTACATCATTTATATTTGCGACCTGTAATTTGCAAAAATTATTTTAAAATATCCCATAAAATTATAAATATTGAATTTTGGTACTTTTATAGAATTGCTGATAACTTCGAAATGTATCCAGAAATTTTCATTTGTAATTATTAATTTAATTATTATTGCAGAGCTGCAGACTTATCTGAGAATAAAATACATAGTTTTATCGATTTTCAATTAATAACATTTTTCCGCATTTTTTGAATCTGATTTTTTGGTCCAAAAAGCCATTTTAATTTACACTAGCATATTCCAGTCCTCGAAATTCAAGTGCAAATTCTAGGCAATTTTATTTTTTCATTAAATAAAGATCCCAAAAGTATGCTAATCAATTATAGCCAATTCACAAATCACCACAAAAAACAAACACATTTTTATTACAAACACATTAACAAATTTAATAAACACACACATAGCATTGTATAATTTTATGTATGTGTTACTAGCAACTTTAAATGCAATTTACTCGAAATAAAGAAAAAAAATTGAAAATTCTGTATATCTGCAAAACGGCTAAAAAGAAATACCTTCGAAATAATAAACGTTTGGTCAAAATCGGGATAAAACGGTAGAACAACACATCGGTCGCATGAAATCGCCTAGCTTATTAATATTATAGATAAATCTCCCTATTGAATTTAAAGTCTTAATTTGATTTTAGAACTTCGACTGCATTCTATTTTTTCTACGGTGCATTTTAGTATCTATATATTCACAGATTCGTCTATATAGTGAAACTAGTTCCGGAAAAAAGAACGGAAAACAAATTATATAAAAAAACTTGTTCACAAAAATTGTTTTTAATGCAATTTTACAGTATAAATGGCCCTAATACATAAAAAGGTAGTTGCACTTTAAGTTCACCCCAATTTTTTTCAAAAAGAGCCACTGTCCTTTGCTGATGGTGTGTAGGGTTTTTGTTTATTTATTTTATTTTTTGTTTTGTATGAAAATGAACACCAACTGATTGTGCGTCGTGTCCTTGCACTGAAATACTCATATTTTGTCACATCCCTTAGGATATGCAATAATTTCGTTTATACAAAATATTTAAATATAAATGAAAATCTATAATATTAATATGCAAGGCATTTCTTGTGACTGATGTAAGTTTCACAGCTCTACCCCGATTTTGACAAAAAATTTATTATTTGAAAGGTATTTCTTTTTAGTTGTTACCCAGATTCACAGATTTTCATCATCTCGAATAATTTTTGGAGTTATGATCGTTTAAAATTTCTACTAACACATACATAAAATTATACAATGCTATGTGTGTTTATTAAATTTGTTAATGTGTTTGTGTTAATGTGTTGAGTTTGTTTTCTTCATTTGAAATGACCTGAATTGTGAAGCATACCTTTAGGGTCTTTATTAAATGAAAAATAAAATTCCCTAAAATTTGCACTCGAACTTCGAATGCTGGAATCTGCTAGTATGTATTAATAGTATAAATATATATAATTATATATTTTTTTTAACATTTAATAAATTTACAAAAGTATTTCAAATTTTGAACATTACTAACACTGTATAATATATAAAATATAACGAATATTTTGGGTAAAAAAGATGTGAATTCATGTCTTGTCATGTTTTTTTTTTTGTTTCGAATAATATAAAAATTTCTAGGTATACAAATAAATTTAAAAGTAGTTTAATATAATCGTACTGTTTAACATAAATTTTTTTTGTCCCCTGCCAAAAAAAAACAGAAAGCTTCAAAAATGGAGTAGTTTTTTTTAAAAAAGTACTTTTTATAAAAAAACGTATTTTTTTAATAAAAGGTATTCTTTCAATAACAGATCCTTCTTTAGAAAGGTAAATTTTTAATAAAGTTATTTTTTTAATAAAAGTAAAGGCACTTTTTTAAGAAACGGTAATTTTTTTTTAAAATATACTTTTTCAATAAAGCGCATTTTTTTTTAATAAAAGTTACTTTTTCAGTAAAAGCTAACATTTTAATGATAGGTACTTTTATAAAAAGGGTGCTATTATAAAACAAAGGTACTTTTATGAAATAAAAGCACTAAAAAGCACATTAAAGGTTTTTTAGTAGAGGGCACTTTTTTAATAAAAGGAACTTATTTATTTATTTCTATTTTGTTTTATTTGATATTTATTACAATTCAAATTATAATGCATCTTAAATTTATAGCACTTGCAACTTAGGCTATCGGCTTAGTTACTTATTTAAAAAATAAACTTTTTTAATAAAAGGTTTTTATGAAAAGGTGCGTTTTTAATACTTACTTTTTTTTAATAAAGATTATTTTTTTGACAATATATATTTTTTTAAAGAATTTGTTTTTCATTTAAAAGGTATTTTTTTTATTACAAGTTTTTTGAAAAAACGTAATTTTTTAATAATAAGTACTTTTTTTTAATTAAAAAATACATTTTTATTAAAAGATACTTTTTTATTAATTTACCTTGTAAGATACTTTTTACAAGGTAAATTTTAATCATTCACTTTTTAATAAAAAATATTTTTTTTTGATAAACTGTTCGATTTTTCTAAAAGTTGCTTTTTTAGCAAAAGCTAATTTTTTTTTTATTAAAATGTACTTTTTGTTTAATAAAAGTTACTTTTTCGTCGAAAGGTAATTGTTTTATTAAGAAGTATATATTTATTTCATTTATACCCTCCACCACAGTGTGCAGAGGGTATATATAAGTTTGTCATTCCGTTTGTAATAATTAGAAAAAGAGTTTTGGACCCCATAAAATATATATATTTGTGATCCTTATAACAAGCGGAGTTGATATAGCGATGTCCGTCTGTCCGTCTGTGGAAAGTACGATGACGGCTTCAATCAGGCAGCTAGTTAGGGTGCACAAAAAATGATTCATTAACATCCTGTTTCATCCAAATCGATTGATTAGGTCCCGAGAATTGAATGAAGAAGTAAAAAAAGTCTTGCAAAAATATGATTTGTCTATGTTGTTCTTGTCACGATCTCACCCTTAAGAGGTCAACTGGGGCGCTTTTTAGTGAAAATGATTGACCAACATCATGAAAAGGTTTCTGTTTCGAAAATCATGAAAATCGGTTTAACAGGTCCCGAGAAATCAATGAAGTAGTACAAAAAATTGAAAAAAAATATGTTTCTGTATTGTTCTTGTTGTTATTCTAAATGTTGTATTGTTGTTATAGCTGGACTTTTGTTTTTCTGGTCGTTGTGGTAATAATATAATAAAAATAACACTTTGTACATATTTTTTTATCAAATCTGGTAGAAAAATTTAAAAGTCTCCATTGTTTTGGCACCACAAAAAAAGTTTGTTAGATCATTTTGTCATCGCCATGAGCCCGCTTGCAAACTTTCAGATCGATTGGGTAACGGTAAAGGTGTTAAAAATCGATTAAAAATTTCGACTACAAGCAGACAAGCAGACACTACGAGTTAATATAAAGGGAGTAAAAATTCACCAACATCTAAAGCAAATAACTCTACACTACCTGTTATTAATAAAAAAAAAACAATGTAAATTTACCGAAAAAAATTTTTTGTATTAATATATTTAAAGACCACACAACAATAACTTTTGATGTTGTATTTTTTGTGTGTAATATTTACATATACATACATTCATATATTAAATAATAAAATAATATACATATATTCTTTATATATATATCCACAATAACCGCATGTTAGAAATTAATCGGTATATTATTTTACATATTTATATAAAATTCTGCAATATTTTGCATTATGGAAAATACATTTAATTTGCTTTAAAAACAGAGTGCAACTTCATTTTGCTCAATGTGACTAAGCCACAGTAGATGGCGCCACAATTTTTGTTGTAATTAGCTTTGCAATAGTTATTTCTATGTATTTTAACATGTATGTTTACGTTTTCAATTAGATATCAAACACAACAATGTGAAAAGTATACACAGAGCTGAGAAAGAAGAACCAATGAGTTTTTTTTGCTTTCAAAACAGTTCTACATAGTTACATATAATTATTATTCTAATAATTATTATTCTGCTACAAAGTATCTGATTGAGATTACACATAATTTTTAAAAATTGTTTATAATTACTAAAGCATTATTATTCACATAAATACAAAATTGCACCTCCTAACTCTTCCATTCAAATTTAAAAAAATATCAATTCTAAAAACTGGAATTCAGATTTCCAATTTTAAATTAAAAAATTTCCAACTGAATTTCAGAAAATCGTATTAAAACGTCGGAAATAATAACCTGAAATTTAGAAGACATCAATTGAATTTGTTACATATAAATTTTATTCTTTCAACACAAATTGAAATTCAGAAAACACCAAATATGTTTACATTTAAAAAATCAACTGAAATTAAAAAAAAAAAAAATTGCGATTCAGGAGACATTAATAACATTTCAGGATAAGAAAACATTAATTTAAATTCAATGAAGTTTAGAAAACCTCAAATGATATTTAAGGATTGCGAACATAAAAATTGTTACATAAATAAAGCTCAGTTTGATGAGAATGTTATTTATATATTATTTTTCACAATTTTTTTGGATGAAAATTTTAAATTTTTCAGAAAATAAAAATAAACAAATTATTTTAATTAAAATTTTTGGGAAATTTGGTTTTTTGCGTTTGGCATCCCTAATTTGACCCAGTGTTCAAGATGACTTCAAAATTTGACTTCATGGTATGCAAAGTAGAACCCAAAAAATTTAAGTTCGATAAGAATTGCCAGGTAGTAGTATTTGGAGTCAATAAATGAAAATATATTTTATTAACATAATTTAATTAAAAATCAAACGCTGGCATCACTGGGTTAGATTTTGCATTATGTTGTGTTATTTTGTGTTACCACAAAATCTAATAGTAAAAACTACCTTTTAATAGGTAAAAAAAATTTTATTCTCTATGTTTTCCAATAAATGAACAAAAAAATTGAGAGAGCTTTTTTTTGGTTATTATTTTGTTACTTCATCTGACCTATATGGCCGCAATAAAGAATTATTTGGCCAGTTAAAAGAAACTATACGGCTATCTCCAATTAGCACGATTTAACGCGTATAGGCACCCCACACAACCACTACCTTCGCAACGTAGGTTAGGGCGAGCTATTTAATTTGCAAAAACTTAAACTTAAATTAATTAACTAATTACGTCATATAACTGGAACCGCATGCATATATGTATATAACCTAAATGCATGCCGATCTGCAACCCCGACGACCAAAAAGCAAACACCGAAACGTGTTTTCTTTTATTCGAAATAATAGAAAAGACGAAAACGATCTTTCCTCGTGGGAGCGCGAATTAATAATGTGAGAGAGGTTTATAGACCAACTCTTGAAATAAACAAAAATCATAGGTTAAGCGGATCAACCCAGAGAATTTGCTAAACTAATTTGGTATTAAGTTTAACATATTGTTTACTTTCTCAAATATTTTGTTTACATTTAAGTTAACACATCGCATATTCCCAATACCTTTTTTAAAAACAACATTCTGTCGTCGACTCAGCAAATACCATGGACAGCGCGTGTTGCTGTTAACACCCCGCGCACTACCATTCTGTCTACGACATATCACGATGGCACGAGTGTAACATGACACCTGCATTCTTTATATTGGGAAATCATGGGAACAAAACGAAGTTATTGTTCTCATTAATTTAAGCTAGGCTAAGCAAATATTTGCACACGCAAATTATTGGGCAATCACAGTATGTTGTGGTTCCCATTAGTTTAAGCTATAGTAAGCAAAATTGTAATTTTATTTAAATTAACCTGCAAATGCAGGTAATGGGTTAGTTCAATTCTAGACAGCGTACGGGACGCAAAAATAAAACTAATTGTCAAAAAACTAAAAGTGCGGTTTTTAATTGAAAAGGTGAGTTGGGCCCCATGGGTGGCCCAACTGAAGTATTTTTTTTACGTGCGCGCAAGGACGCGCTTAACTGGCGCCCGAGCAGGGACCGGCCAGTCGCGAGACAAAAAGGATGTGCCGGATCCTTAAGTGCTTGGCTCATGACTTGAAAAAAAAAAAAATTTTTTTTTTTTTTGAATAAAATGTTAAGAATAAAAGTTAAAAAATAAAAAGTGTCCTTTTAGAATTAAAAAAAAATTTTTTTTTTTTTTTTGAATGTTAAGAATGAAAATGTGAAAAATTAAAAAGGAAAAAATTAAAGTGTCCTTTCATGCCAAAATAATAAAAATAAAAACTAAATTAATTTAAAAAAATTTTTTTTTTTATAAAAGGTTTCCTTTGAAATTTTTTTTTCTGAGAAATTAAGAAAAAATTAGTTGATTGAAAAAGCATTAAACCAAATGAAAAGAAAATGAAAAATATTTTGTTTAAGATAATATAAAAGTGAAATTTTCTTTTGAATTTTTTTTTTTGAGAAATTAAGAATTTGAAAAAATTAGTTAATTATTTGGAAAATTGAGAAAGCATTAAACCAAATAAAAAAGAAAATGAAAAATATTTTGTTTGAGATAATTTAAAAATGAAAGTTGAAAAAATACGAAATCGAATTGTTATTTGCAATGGAAAATTGCTACAAAAAGTGAATTTATGGAAATTTTAAAATTATCCCGTTATAAGATAAAGTATCCTTCGGATTTCCCCTCGGAGATGGGTAAGTGTACATTCTTGCTATATAATAATAAAAAAGTGACCAATATGGGACTTGAATAAGTCCCAGCGTGCTGCGATCCTGAACTCCAGGCCCTCCAGTGCGTAAAAAATTTTTATGTCACTACAATAATAAAAATAAAAACTAATTCCTTATGAAAAACGCGAAACTTTGCTTCAGAACGCTCCTTCGCCAAACGGCGATATTACAAAAGGCTAAAGGGGGCCCGAATTATGAACTCACAAGTTGTAGTAAACTTAAGAACCTACACTACTCAGTGGGTACGAATGCTTCCTTTTCGCCTGGTAATTATGAACTTAAGCTGGAAAGTTCGCAGGGCGAGACAAATCGTGCCTCAGTACGTCAGTATTTACTGCTCGAAACCGGACCACACGATCCTCCATCTAAAAGGATATAAATTAATAAACCCAATGAATTAATAATGAGCGCAATTGCATGGGCAAGTGTATGTACACAGGGAAACGTAAGGATGACCTTTGTATGCGTATTTATCTAATCTACATTTTAGAGAAAAAGGAAGAAAATATTTTTTAAAATAAGGAATATGTTCAATAAAAAAAAAATTTTTTTTTGTCGAATAATAAGAAATTGTGAAAATATAAATGCATTTTTTTAAATAAAAATTATAGAAAAATACGAAATTGTGAAAATGGAAAGGCATTTTTATCCTAAATCAAATAAAAAATTGTCAAAGAAAATTCTGACAGAACAGAAAAATCATTTTTTACAACGCAATTAGAATGGAAAAATTATTGGCGAAAACAAAATAAATAAGAAATTGTGTTGTGAAGAACAGGAAAGAAAAATCATGAGCCAAGACACTAATAAAGACTTTAAAAATAAGTCGTACCATAAAAATAATGAAAATGAATAAAAATCTAAATTTTTTCCGTTTTAGATTCATGTACCCACCGATATCACATGTATTTCGCGAATTAGTACGTAAATTTAAAATTACTAAAAATAATATTGAAAACAAAAACGTTGCCTAGAATTGAATTAAAGCTTCAAGGGTAAGTGCAAGGAATTCTTTCTATATTTTTTTTTTGACACGGTATACTGTGAAACAGTGTGTAACCCTTTGATAAAATAAAGGAAGAAAATATATGTAAAAAACTGGTTTCTAGGCTTGGTTAGATTTGTTACTCCCGCTAGACTATTAATTCTAAACTGACAGACATAGAGAACCTTTTACTCATAATCCCTTTTTGGATCCCCATTTTTTCGGTTTGATACTAAGGGAGTATTTGTGCGAAATGTATGGTCGGGAGCTCGAGGAAGAATTAGAGACAATAGTAAATCTGTATACTGTAGAAGAAGAAGACAGGGAAAGGTTGCGAAAAATGATAACTCTAATAACTAGGATAAAACGCCTCGCGAGGAAAAAATACTTACGGAATAAAAAGAAGCGGGGACCAATTAGGATATAGTAAGGAGAAACATGAAAGAGATAATATTTTATTTATTATTTTGCAGTATGGGGCTAATTATAGGGAGAATTATAAAATCATTAATAAATAATAACTTAGCAACTAATTAAAAATTTTTTATAATATAGGGTACTAATGACAATTTAGATTAACTACAGATTTTCTTTACATGAAACACGGGGAACAATTAAAATCATTGCGAGAGAAAAACCATCATTGGGTAAATAACTCGGCGGATGCGTGCGATTATAGGACATTGGTAATTTTGGCATCTGATTGTATAAATTGGTTACGTGGGAGATCTTATGTGTTAGGGAAAAACTCACTAACGGACAACCCTCGAATTTGTACGATTTGCTGAACTTCGGATATGTCTACGTGGACAACGGCTCTAATTTTTATAACAACTGTATTTGGATAGATTGCGTTTGGGATTTTTGGCATGAATAGCATACGAAACGTTCATTTTAGGAAGAGAAAATTCTGACAACTAAATTTGCTTTTGGTTTAACAAGAATTGTTAAATCAGGCAAGGGTGTTGAACCGTGTTGGGAAAATATAAGAATTGAACTTGCTTTTGTCTACAGGAAGGTGTTGAATGATCAGTTGCCGTGGGCGAGAACTCTTTTCAACAGAATTTGATAAGAAATACCTTTTTCTGGGAAATTTCATAGGACTCAGTTGTGAAATCACTTGACATTTTTCTGAAAAGTTATAGGATAATTTCAGAGAGGTACTCAAAAGCTTTCTCTAAGGGAAATTTTTATTTTTTTTTATCTGAGTAAACTATAGGAGCATCTATTTTTATTTGACCAGTTAGAGAACGGAATACGAGCAGACCCAAGTGGGGTTGAGGCGATTCAGAACTTGGCTCCATCCGCGACGCTAAAGGACTTAAAAAGTTTTCTCGGCATGACTTCGTATTATAGGAAATTTATCAAAGATTACGCGAAAGTCGCTAAACCTTTAACGAACCTTACCAGGGGCGTAAACGCACAGATCAAGGCAAATATGTCTAGGAAGGTATCCATTACCCTGACGGAAGAGGCATTACAAGCTTTCAACCAGCTTAAAAGCCTGTTAATGTCATCCGAAGTCTTGGCATTCCCTGATTTCGATCAACCATTCAACTTGACTACCGACGCATCTAATTATGCTATCGGGGCTGTATTATCTCAAGATTGTTTGGGGTCAGATAGGCCGATTGCGTATATCTCACGTTCTCTTAGTAAAACGAAGGAAAATTACGCTACGAACGAAAAGGAAATGCTGGCTATCGTGTGGGCCCTGGAAAATTTGCGTTCCTACCTGTATGGCGCGAAGAAGGTTAGAATTTTCACAGATCACCAACCATTGACTTACGCGTTAGGGATCAGATTATAATAAGAGAGGGAAAAGAATTGTACAGTAGTTTTCAACCACATCCTGGATTTAACAGATACCATGCGGACATCGATCGAATAACTTCGCAGTCCCTTACGGAAGTACTGAAAAAGTGTTTGAACCCAGAGGTCATAAATGGTATTAAAATCCCTGAATGTTTCATCCAATTACTGAACGAAATTTATTTAAGCCACTTCGTCTCATTTAAAATCAGAATTACCCAACGATTAGTAGAGGACGTTGCTAACCCCGAGCGAGTTTGTCGGATAATCGAAGATGAGCACAAGCGAGCCCATCGAAATCCAAGGGAGAATAGTCAACAAATTTTGGAAAGATTTTATTTTCCTCGCATGGGAAATTTAGTACGACAGTACACAAAGAACTGTGAGATCTGTAAACTGAATAAATACGACAGACACCCTACTAGACCGAAGCTCCAGCCAACACCTATTCCAAAATATCCGTGTGAAATTTTACACATCGATATATTTGAAATCCAGGGACTAAAGTTTATCAGCTGCATTGACAAATTTTCAAAGTTCGCTAAACTTTTCCACATAAGAAATCGTTCTGCGATTCACCTGAGACATAAGTTGGCCAAAGTTCTGCATTACTTTACTGTACCCCGTATGAATATATCAGACAATGAAAGAGGATTCTTGACGCCCACTATATTGAATTTCGTGAGATCATTAGGGGTGGAAATGTACTTTACGCCGGTACAGAAAAGCGAGGTAAATGGGCAAGTGGAAAGATTCCACTCCACCTTAATTGAAATATATAGATGCTTATTAAGAGAATTAGGGAATGGCTCCCCAAAGGACATGATCAACATCGCGGTTGATCGTTATAACAATACCATCCACTCAGTGATTAAGAGGAAGCCTTCCGATATTTTTTTTAATAGGACTGAACGATTTAACTATGAGCAATTGGTTAATTTTCGCGACAAGGTTAATGAAGATATTCGGGGTCTCATTGAACACAATCAGAAGGCGACCAACGACCGCCTGAATAGAACTAGGTCGGACCCAATCGACTTTGCAGGTAGTCAGGACATCTTGGTGAGGGATAAACAGATAAAACCAAAGCATAGGCCACTTTATAAGAAGCATAAAGTTTTGGAAAATAATAAGGTTACCCTGCGGACAACAGCAAATCACACGTGAAAGACACCTAACAAACCTTGCAGTTACCCCTGATTATTCACATATAAAAATATTTTTTTTTTATAACCCAAAAAAAGGGGATAAAAGTAAATATGTTGGAAAGAACAAAATTGTAAAAGAAATTCCTCTTTATAAAAATAATTTTCGAGAAAGATAGAAATAAATGTTTGCTTTTATAAAATAAAGGAATGATAGAACAGAAAATGGAATTGAGTCTATTCTTTTTAGAATGAATAGAAAATTTTTTTTTAAATTATAATTCAATTTTACAAAAAAAAAAAAACAAAAAAATAGAAATCAGTCCATTCCTTTAAGATAATTGAGAAAATCTTTTTTAATTGTAAAATAAATTCAATTTTATTATATAAAAAAAAAGAAAAAAAAAAAGAAAAAAAAACAAAAAATAGAAATAAGCCCATTCTTTTAAGATGAATTGAAATTTTTTTTTTTTTTAATTAATTTTATAAAAAAGGGAAATGGAACAGAAAATAGAAATAAGTTTATTCTGTATAAAATCATTTAACAAAAATTATAAAATAATTTCCCATATAGAAGAACACTGTAAGATAATTATGTTTTTTTTTACACACGTACCAGAATTGGGAAGAATTACATAAAAACAAGTAAGAGTGTTAAATTCGGCTGTGCCGAATCTTTGATACCCTCCACCTCGGTTTGAGTCTTGATAATAAATGTAAATGAAAAAGTAAACAATTTGTTAAACTTAATACCAAATTATTTCAACAAATTCTTTGGGTTGGTTTTCTTCTTTTCATTATTTCGGATTTATTTCGGTGTTTGCTTTTTGGTCATCGTGGTTGCTGATCGGCATGCATTTTGGTTATACACCTATATGCATGCGTTTCCGGTTATATGACATAACTTCTCGTTTAATTTAGTTTTTGCTAATTAAATAGCTCGCCCTAACCTCCATTGCAAAGGTAATGGTTGTGTAGAGTGGCTATATGCATTAAATCGTTCTAATTGGAGATGGCTGTATAGTTTCTTTTAACTGGCCAAATATTTCTTCATTGTGGCCATATAGGTCGGATGGAGTAACAAAATAATAACCAAAAAAAAAGCTCTCTCAACTTTTTTTTAAAATATTGCCATATTTTGAAAACATAGAGAATAAATTTATAATAATAAATAATCAAATTAGGGATGAAAAACGCAAAAAACGAAAAGTCCCAAACATTTTAAATAAAATAATTTAATGTTATCTTTATTTTCTGAAAAACTTCAAATTTTCATCCAAAAAAAATTGTGAAATTTTATATATAAATAAAAATAACATTCTCATAAAATTACGTTTACTTATGTAACAATTTTTATGTTAGCAATTCTTAAATATCATTTGAGGTTTTCTTAAATTCATTGAATTTAAATTAATATCGACAAATCTGTTTTTCTATTTATTTAAATTGTAAAGGAGTGGCATCTCTGTCAAAATAAGCGAAAAACACAAAGAATAGAAAAAAACAAATTACTTCGTGTTTGACACGATGATTTTATGTTTATGTTTAATATCTTTATTTTTTTTACTAATATATCTGTTTATTTATTTGAAAATGAAATAATGAATTGAATATGCTATTTAATTATTTTTTTATTTATATAAAAAAGTTTTTTAATTAAAGCAAAATATTTTCACTATTTCATGATTTTTATTTATGTATGACGACATTTCAACCTAAAAATTTAAGTTTTTATCGATTGGATAAACAACACAAAAATGGTTGTCGTTTAGATAACAACAACAGCTGACTTTAACAATAGCGAATATCGTTTCAAAATTTTACTGATAATTTTGCAATTTTCTTTTTTTTTACAATTCGACTATCGTTAAAAGAAGTTACTGAATCGCGGTACTGAAAAGTTATTAATATCTCCTGAATGGCAATATTTTTTTTAAATGTAAACATTTTTAAATGTAAAGATATTTCTAAATTTAAAATTATTATTTCCGACGTTTTGATATGATTTTCTGAAACTCAATTAATATTTTCTAATTTATAATTGGAAATTTTATTTTCAGTTTTTATTATAATTGATATTTTCTAAAATTTGAATGGAAAATTTAAAAAGTGAAATTTTGTATTTATGTGAATAATAATGCTTTATTAATTATAAACAATTTTTAAAAATTAGATGTAATCGCAATCAGATATTTTATAGGTAAAGCAGAATAATAATTCTATATAACTATGTAGAACTGTTTTGTAAGCAAAAAACTCATTGACGAACTCGGTAACTCTATTTTGTAAAGACAACAAAAAGTTAACCCCCCAATCTCACATCACACTGAAATTGTAAAATCGTTGTGTACGTATTATCAACGAAAAATTGTTCGAATTAGTCGAATCCATCGCCATTAATTTTTATGCTCAAACATCTGACTGCAATCTCATTTTTAAAATGTTGTCGAAGCGTAAACTTGAAAAAATTTGTATACTTCTCTCTCTTATTTTATTTTAAGTAGAGTTACCAAGTTTATTATACAGGCACATGTTTGAGGGAAAATGTTTACATTTATTATTATTAGTATTATTTTAATAATAGTTAATAATATTTATGCTCTATAATTAACAAACTTGCGTTTTTGTATGCGCAATTCAAAAAATAAATCATTATAATAGATTTAACAAGTTAAAACTTTAATAACAATTTTACAGAATCCAGTAAATTTGCATTAAATTTATAACAGGGTAACATTAATCATCGTTAGTGTCTGCCACTATTCGCACGAAAAATTTGGTGCCATTAGTGTGACCACTGCGGAAAATGTGTGTGTATTAGTAAAAAAAAATGTGAGTGTATTGAGTTTTTCGAACTTGCAGTGTGATGTGAGATTGGTGGGTAATATGCCAAACTTATGTTCATATTTGTAAAAGAATAATGAAAAAAACGTATGAAATAAAAGACCAACCCGTGTATACTCTTAACATTGTTCTGTATGATATCTAGTTGAAAATATTAACATTCATGTTAAAATAGAAATAACTATTGCAAAGCTAATTAGAACAAACAAAAATTATGGCGGCATCTACTGTGGCATAGTCACGCTGAGCAAAATGAAGTGACACTCTGTAAATACAAAAGAAATGTATTTTCCCCACAACAAAATACTGCAGAATTTTATGTAAATAAAATAACCGATTTATTTCTAAAGGTGCTATTACATGATGTGTTTTTTACATATGTACTGTCAAATTTTCCCACAACAAAAGTTGTACACATCGTGTGATACATATGAAACATTGTTTATGTAAAATACATGAGGAAAGTCACATGTACATTTTTCAATTAGAGCAGGTTCTATTTTTGTATGGCAAACATATGAAAATGCAACACTGCTTGTGGCGAAAGAAAAACAGAGTAAATTATAAAGATTAATATTGAAAGAAAAATAAATTGTTTAATATTAATTAACAATTAAAAAATATATAACTTTTTTTTAACAATAAATTTTTGTAAATTCACAAATTAAATCAGCTGTTGTTTACATTTAGAGGTTATGTCATACGGAAATACATATGCACGTGTGATAGCAAAAATTATGAATCGTATGTAAAAGACAATTTTGACAGACATGAGGAATTTCATATGGATAAAAAAAGTGACAGTACATATGTAAAAACACATCATGTAATAGCACCTTAACATGCAGTTACTATGAATATACATACATACATATATATAATATATGTACATTATTTGTATTATTTAATATGTGTATGTATGTATATTTAAATATTACACACAAAAAATACAACATCAAACGTTATTTTTGTGTTTTTCTCTTTAAATAAATTAATACATAAATTTTTTTGCTAAATTTACATTTGGGCAATTCACAACAGGTGTTGTATATTGTATGTTGTATTGAAATACACAATACAATCATTTGTTGTGAACACTCAGTTGTATTTTCATATTGTAAAACGCTTTCTTTAGTAATTTTCGATCCAACGAGGAAAGATCGCTTCGTCGCTTCTGCTATTTTGTATAAGAGAAAACACTTGTCAGTGTTTGCTTTTTGGTCGTGAGATATACCCTAGAGTTTTAGTTACGTACCTCTTGCATTTTAATTTATAATGAAAAAAAAAAAAATTTTAAATGTTTTGGTTGGTACTGAAAGAGAAAATACATACTAAAAATATAAACATTAATTTTTATATAAATAAACTTATCGATGTATTTTCGTTATTTGCATTATTTGCCATATTTTATTTTATAATTATTTATGCTGATAATATTCTATGTATTTGTTTTTTCTTTTTCATAAAAACTGGCATTCACTTGAAACTGACATGTTATGATACAATATACAACATTTACTAAACATAGCAAATGAAGTTGGATCGTGTATCAGATTTTTCAGTGAAAATTACCAACAACAATTTTACACTATTGTAAAGTGATACACGATACAAGAGATACAACGATACATTACGCATTGTGAATTGCCCAATTGTTTTTTTTATTAACAACTAGGTATTTTAGCATTATTTGCTTTAGATGTTGGTGAATTTTTACTCCCTTTATATTAACTCGTAGTGTCTGCTTGTCGAAAAAATTTTGGATCGATTTTAACCACTTTCCCGTGACCCAATCGATCTGAAATTTTGCAGGCAGGCTTGTGGCAATGACAGAAATGATCTAACATATTTTTTTAGTGATGCCAAAACAATGGAAACTTTTAAATTTTTCTACCAGAGTTGATAAAAAAATGTACAAAGGGTTTGTTTTTGTTATATTATTACCATAACGACCACAAAAACAACAAGTCCAGCTATGAAAACAATGCAACATTTAGAATAACAACAAGAACAATATAGAAATATCATGTTTTTCATTTTTTTTTTACTTTTTCAGAGATTTCCCTGGACCTGTTCCACCGATTTTAATGATTTTTGAAGTAGAAATCTTTCCATGAATTTGGTGAATCATTCTCACTAAAAATGATCACTGTAGCTGCACTATTGAGGGCGTGATCGTGACAAGAAGAACATAGAAAATTATTTTTTTTTTCAAGACTTTTTTAGTTCTTCATTCAAATCTCGGGCCCTAATCGACCGATTTGGACGATTTTAAATAGCAAACTTCTCAGGATGTTAGTGAATCATTTTTATTTCAACGAGTACCCTAGCTGCCGGATTGATGCCGTCATCGTGATTTCCACAGGCGGACAGACGGACATCGCTATATCAACTCCGGTTGTTATAAGGATCACAAATATATAAATTTTATGGGGTCCAAAATTTTTTTTCTAATTATTACAAACGGAATGACAAACTTATATATACCCTCTGCACACTGGAGTGGAGGGTATAACAACTCTACAACAGCAACAATGACAGTCATATGTTTTTCAAATAGGAAAAAAACTGTTTATGTGTTAGTTTCGGTCATTCCCCAGTATGCATTGAAATATTATTTCTCCAATGTTGTGAGAAAAGTTAAGTTCTTAAATTGATGTCAAATGTAAGTCTCAACTTGGGTTGAACAATTTTTCTCCTTGTTTGCTTTCAACTTGACATCAAGTTGAGACTTAACATTTTTTCCAATCTTTGAGAAACATTTTTACTCTCAATTGGATATCCAACACTTTTCTCCACTTGAGACCAAACATTTATTCAACTTGAATACGATTTGTGTTAAGTCTGAGATATTATTTAAATATGTCATAAATAATAAATTAAATTAAAAAATGCCAAAAAAGTACAAATAAATCATTGATATATTTTTAATTATTTCTGCTTTTTGTCGAATTTTTCAAAAAATGTACAACTAATTAATTCATTTATTTTTAATTCTAGATTTTAAAAAATGTACATAATATGTACATTTAATGTTAAATATGTACATAGTAATGTTAAATATATAATGAAATTAAATTGAAACATTAAAAAAAGTACATTGTTTTCATTTCTAAAATTAGTATAATATTTTTTAATATGGCAATTCCGTACCTTCCATTTGATACCGATTGGAAATATTTCTTTGCTATCAAGTTGAGAATCACAAATTTCTCAATTTGATAACTATGAAAATCGCCATATAAAAAATGTGCCTTTTAAGTTGAGAAGACTATATTCGAACTATGGAGGGCATTTGAGAATTAACGTTGGAGATTTGAAAAATGTATTTGATCTCAAATGCACCTCAAGTTGATAGCAAACAAAAATGTTTATTGGGACATTTATTGTAGGGTCGTTTGCACACACACAAAAAATAGAAAATAAATTGTCAATAAGCAAAGCAAGTGGCTTCGAAATTCGATGATGCCAGTTAATCATTTTTTGTTCACGCGGAATTTATAATTGGAGGAATTTTTTTCTCGAGAAATGTATTTTCCGTGAGAAAGAAATTCCTTGAGAATATTCATAATTGGGATGAATAACTTTTAATTGGAACTTTTTAGTCAGAATAAATTATAATTCTAGTTAGATATTGGTTAATATTTAATTAGAAAAAATATTGTGGTGGCATCTACGCAATTATTGAGGCAGTCACGGAAAAATTAAATGCAAGTCTGCTTTTTTTAATATAACAAAAATGGATTTTTCCTTTAACAAAATATGGCAGAATTCTTTATAAATGAAATGCAAAATGGAAAATCAATTTTGTGCTAATTCTTAACAAAATTAATAAAATATATATATATGTATTATTATATTTATTAATATTTGTAATTTTATTTGACACAATTTCACACACAGTTTTACAGATCAACTGTTTTCAACTGATTTAGAAGTTTTCTGTTTTTGAAACAGTAGTGCCAATTTGTAACATTTTGTGATGTAATGAAAATCGCAGAATAATAAGTTAATACACAATAAAAAATATTAAATTTTTAAGTTTTATATACATATTGCAATAAAAAAAACTTTGGTAAATTTACATTGAAGATGGTCAGAAATGAATGAGAAAAAATGTATAGACATTTTAGAAAAGCACATTTAATGTTAAACTTTATGCACAAAATATATGGGTTTTTGTTGTTTCGAATTTAACTGTGGCTCTAAGTGAAAAGTTTTAGACCGATCGTATATTACATCTTGAGGATCCTCACCTAATATTTTCAAATATTTTAAATTCTTTTTAACTCATTTAACCTCATTACGAAAATAGTAAAACAGTAAATATGGAAAATCCACGCACCTCAAAAAATTGTTTTCTATGAAATAAATTAAAGACATTTCATATTATACAATTTTCTTTCAAAAATGTATCAATTATTGCAAATTTGAAATTTGACATATAGTATTTGTACATACATATATTTGTATAGATTTCGCAGTATGAAAAGAACTATTATTTCTTTATTTAGAATATATGTAAGTATTGCTCGCAAAAAAATGCAACATCATGAATGAAACACATAGACGACTGCTGGCAGCAGCATTTGTAGTCGTATAGTCAGCTACTTGATTTTTCTGAATACGACAGCAACATATAATACAAATGCATTTTTATTTAAATATACAATTACTTTTACTTATTTAAAATGCATTAGTACAACGTAAAAATAAATAAATTAGTTTAACGCCTTTTGATTATTAATGGAATTATAGCCTTTCATTTTGCGATTTTTTTTTTTAAACAAAATAAAATATTTCATAGCACTAACTTCTTTTACATATTTTGTTATATTGTCAACACTATTTTTGTTTTGTAGCCAACAAAACACACTTGCAGTTTTTTTTTCTATTTGAAGAACATATGACTGCCATTGTTGATGTTGTAGAGTTGTTTTTTTTTTTTGATTTTGTTTCGTTAACTCTTTTGTATTAAAGCACCTCCAATATATGTATCCATTTTAGTTTGCAAATTCAGTTTATTTATAATTTATTACTTACAGCAAAAAATAATAGAAACAATTTTATCAGTTATGCTTACGAAACTATATAAATAGACTTGAAGTTGGCTGCAAAAGCAGTAGCCTGTGTAAAGAACAAGTTAGCGACATGTAACTGTTACGTAACGTGTCAGCCTTTTTTCACATGAAAAGTATTGGGACGTTCCGGTTACGTTCGGTAACTGTTTTAAATGATTTTCATGTAAAAAAAAAACAACTGACTCGTTACGGTTACGGTTAGAAAACATTGACCTTTTATATGTATTATAATGCTATGAATGCATTTATCTTTATTTTATTTTATTTATATATTCTTTTTTTTTGTATTGTATATTATTTTTTTTATTATTATTACTATTTCTTTTAATTATTTTTTTCTTTAAATAAATTAATACATAAAAATTTGTTTTTTAAATTATTGGTGAACTTTTACTCCCTTTATTTACTGCCTTTATATTAACTGGTAGTGTCTGCTTGTCGACAAAATTTTGGATCGATTTTTAGCCCCTTTCCCGTGAGCCAATCGATCTGAAATTTTGCATGCAGGCTCGTGGCAATGACAGAAATGATCTAACAAATTTTTTTAGTGATGCCAAAACAATGGAAACTTTTAAAATTTTCTACCAGAGTTCACAAAAAAATGTACAAAGGGTTTGTTTTTATTATATTATTACCACAACGACCACAAAAACAACAAGTCCAGTTATGACAACAATGCAACATTTAGAATAACAACAGGAACAATATGGAAACATCATGTTTTCATTTTTTTTTTAATTTTTCATAGATTAACCTGGACCTGTTCCACCGATTTTAATGATTTTAGAAGTAGAAATCTTCCCATGAATTTGGTGAATCATTCTCACTAAAAATTATCACCCTAGCTATCCTATTGAGGGCGTGATCGTGACAAGAACAACATAGAAAATTATATTTTTTCAAGACTTTTTTTAGTTCTTCATTCAAATCTCGGGCCCTAATCGACCGATTTGGACGATTTTAAATAGCAAACTTTTCAGGATGTTAATGAATCATTTTTTATGCCAACGAGCACCCTAGCTGCCCGATTGATGCCGTCATCGTGATTTCCACAGACGGACAGACGGACAGACGGACAGACGGACATCGCTATATCAACTCCGGTTGTTATAAGGATCACAAATATATATATTTTATGGGGTCCAAATTTTTTTTTCTAATTATTACAAACGGAATGACAAACTTATATATACCCTCTGCACACTGGAGTGGAGGGTATAAAAATAGGGCTTTATATCTAACGTTGTATCTGTAATAACTTCTTCCCGAAAATCATTATAAGTTTGCAAATATTTTTTTTTGTTCGTTCATTATTACCAATTCAATCTAGCGCACCGTGACTGTATTGTAACATGCACGTACTAATAAATGACACTAACCTTTACCCTTTAAGTTTTGTATTATTCGTCACTTGTGTGGGTGCCTTCCACGTATTCGAATACCATTCACCCATTGTGACCATCAAAGATGGTGAGGATCAACCTGGACGAATTCGAGAGGATGCTGCGAACAACTGCTGACGTATTTACTGTTCAAGTACCAACTCCAACGGGCGTATGACAGAATGGCAACAATAAAAGGTGTTTCGAGGGGCAAAAGATCTATAGACTGGATTGGCTCAGCCTGGAAATGGATTGCTGGAAATCCAGATGCAACAGATTGGAATAAAGTGCTGGAAAGCCAACAGGGGCTCATCAGTGATAATGAACAGCAATACATCGTCAATAAGAATTTATTTGGGACGACGAGCGAGTTAGTGGAAAAAATGAATGACCTAATCGACAGATTTAATAACAAGATCGTTGTGTCGGAAACGAACGAGATCATACACGATGCGCTGAACCAGATTTTGGCTATTAAAGAGGACATTGAAGAAATCGTGAGAGCTTGTCAGCTGGCTAATGGTGGCATTGTAAACACAAACCTACTAGATGTGGAGGAAATTCATCAGATAATCTCAGAAGTCGAGTCACTGCCATACAGTAATGAGATTGAAGCTATCGAGTATGGGAAGCCGAGTATATTTTCGAATGGAACATCATTATTATACGTACTGTCAATACCGAAGGTGATGCCTAAGAAGTACAATAGAATCATACTTAGAGCAGCTATATCACAGAATCGACAACTTTATCTGGAACATAACACCGCCCTCGTAAGTCAGGAAAACATATATGGAATCAAAGGCGGTTGCTCATCACTTAATAACGTCACAATCTGTAAATTGGAAGAATTAAAAGCACTCTCGGATGAAGATTGCTTATCGCAAATATTGAGGGGTACAAATGCAAACTGCACCTTCATGTCAAACGGTGGAAGTATAATAGAGCAGATCGAAGATGATCTCGTGTACATTTCAAATTATAAGGGAAATCTTTCATCAGCAACGAACACAGTCAAATTAAATGGAACGTACCTAATACGAATTTTCAATGAAACAATTACGATCGGAGAAAGGACCTTTGCGAGTGAGAAGGTCACGAACGTTCAAGCCCTTCCCCCATTATTGACGAGCGTATATGAGAAGGCACACAGGGTCGATATCAATTTCCTACACGAACTCCATGGAAAAAATATTGAGCACATTCAGAATTTGAGGAGTCAATTAAATCTGTCTCTCGGGTCAAATGTAACGTATTTCTTTTGTATTGTGGCGATGTCAATCCTCCTGACTCTACTGTGGAGGAAAATGTTCGGTCACATCACCATACCAGCCCTTACGCCCCCGGGAAACCTGGAACCAAGTAGAAATTGATCAGCGGGACGCTGATTTTTAAGGAGGGGGGAGTTAACACATCGCATATTCCCAATACCTTTTTTAAAAACAACATTCTGTCGTCGACTCAGCAAATACCATGGACAGCGCGTGTTGCTGTTAACACCCCGCGCACTACCATTCTGTCTACGACATATCACGATGGCACGAGTGTAACATGACACCTGCATTCTTTATATTGGGAAATCATGGGAACAAAACGAAGTTATTGTTCTCATTAATTTAAGCTAGGCTAAGCAAATATTTGCACACGCAAATTATTGGGCAATCACAGTATGTTGTGGTTCCCATTAGTTTAAGCTATAGTAAGCAAAATTGTAATTTTATTTAAATTAACCTGCAAATGCAGGTAATGGGTTAGTTCAATTCTAGACAGCGTACGGGACGCAAAAATAAAACTAATTGTCAAAAAACTAAAAGTGCGGTTTTTAATTGAAAAGGTGAGTTGGGCCCCATGGGTGGCCCAACTGAAGTATTTTTTTTACGTGCGCGCAAGGACGCGCTTAACTTTTATTATCAATACTCAAACCGAGGTGGAGGGTATCAAAGATTCGGCACAGTCGAATTTAACACTCTTACTTGTTTTCTAATAAAATATCCTTTTTAAAGAAAATTTTGTTCTTTAATAAAATGTACTTTTTGAAGTAGAGGTACTTTTTGAAGAAAATGTACTTTTTGAAGATAAGTTACTTTTTTTATTAAAAGGTACTTTTTTATTAAAAGGTACATTTTTAATAAGAAAATTTTTTTTAATTAAGAAGTACTTTCATAGTAAATGGTACTTTTTTTTTAGCATAAGGTACTTTTTTAATAAAAGGTATTTTTTAATAAAAGCTATTTTTTAAATATAGGTACTTTTTTATTAAAAGGTACTTTTTTAATAAAAAAGGTACTTATTTAATACAAGGAAATTTTTTAATAAAATTTACTTATGCGATAAAATCTACTAAAAGCACTTTTGAAATACAAGGTTATTTTTAATTATAGGTACTGTTTTAATAAAAGGTACTTCTTCTATTAAAAGTTACTTTTTCTATTAAAATGCACTTTTTCTAATAAAAGGTACTTTTTGTACCCTATTTTGTCAGGGTATAGTGACTTTGTGCTGATGTTTGTAACTACCAAAAATATTTCATCTAGAGTCATCTTTTATTATACCGATCGATAATTCATAGTCATAGCCCCCATATAAAGCTGCTTCCGGATCTTCATTTAAATCTATCAAAAAATAAAAATATTTCACAGATTTTTCTCAAATTTTGGTTTGTATATGTTTTTGTAAAAAATAAGCGACCTTACCAAATATGGTCAGGATCGGGCCATTTTTCGACCTGGTCCCCATATAAATACAACATTCGATATGAACTTTGGGCCAAAGAGATAGGGTCTCTAAACTCACGGTATAGGGTATCGTATAGTCGGTCTAGAGGAACTTTTGTAATAAAACGTGCTTCGTTAATAAATGATATTTTTTAACAAAAGGTACCTTTTTAATAAAAGGCACTTTTTAAATAAAAGGCAATTTTTTGATAAAATGTGTTTTTTTTTCAATAAAAGTTACTTTTTTAATAGAGGTATTTTTTAATATTAGGTACTTTTTTAATAAAATCTATTTTCTCAATAAAAGGCACTGTTTTGATGAACTATACTTTTGTAGTAGAAGCTACTTTAAAAAAAAAAGGTACTGACTCTCTTTATTAAAAGGTATTTTTTTTTTGTTACGAGGTACTTTTTTAATAAAATTTACTTTTGTTCGATTATTTTTTTTTTCCTAAATGTATAAAAATGTACATTTTAATAAAAGGTATTTTTTGAAGAAAAAGTAAATGTTTGGTAAAATATACTTTTTGAAAAAAAAATGTACATTTTGAATAAAATGTACTTTTTGAAGAAACGATAGTGTTTGAACAAAAGTAGTTTTGCAGACAATGTACTTTTTGATATACTTCTTTGAGAAAAGGCACTCTTTAAATAAAAGGTAAAATTTCTATTTTAATAAGAGGTACTTGTTAAGTAAAAGGTTATTTTTTGAGAAATGGAACTTCTATTAAAGGCTTTATAAAATAAGTTTGGTCGTTTAAACCCTTTAAATCTACCACTGTGCACTGTATGCCGAAACAATTTGCGTTTTTTTAAATGTTGTTTCTAAATGAGTCAATAGGTTTAATTTGTAATAATGTTTAGCACGATCGCACATAAGGACGGATAAACAAAACTTAATCGAGCTGAGCATAAATTGGGGTTGCCAATTATTGGGGTTTTCAACTTTTTCCGATTAAAAGTAGAAACATTTTTCCAATTAACGAGTAATGAATAAAAAATAAATTTTAAGATTATAATCAGCCGAAAACGACACTATACGATACCCTTAACGATTTAGGGTATTTTTAGGGGGTATTTGGTATTAAATTTTGCCGAGTCGATACCAAAAAATTTATATCGGATGCTATTTTCATATTGAGACCTTTGTCGCATATTTAGAAAAGTCAATATTTATAAATGAAATGTGAGAAAAATCTATATAATATTTTAGATTTTTGATAGTGGAGATCGTGAAGAAGCTTTATGTGGGGGACCATGACTAAACCTGGTCCTACAGGGTTGAGTTTTGGAGTGCATATTAATGGGTGTAATAAATACACTTTAAAACCAAATTTGACCTAGATCTGTATGATAATTTTGATCATAGGGTAATTTAGTTTAATTACAAAGTTTACATGGACACAAAGACAAACGGACAGACGGACGAATATCACTTAATTGACCCAGAAAATGATTCGATGTGATAAAAGGTGGATCTGGCTGAGGTACTTCTTTTTTAGTTTTCAGCACAACCTCATTATAGCCTGATCACAGACTGGTATAGGGTAAAAAATAAACTAAAAAAACTTTTGTATAAAAAATTTGAAAAAAATAAGCATAAAAAATCATGAAATTTGTTCAGATCATATTTGATTTTTTTTAAACTCTTCTTTTAACTCATACTCTCTGTCTGTCTGTCCGTCTGTCTGTCGTGGGGCAACCCCATTCCCTTTTATCCAATTGATCTGAAACTTGGCCCATAGTCTTATTGTGACTACAGATTAATTTTGGGGTGGTCACGCACAGTCACTCATAGTCACGCACAGTCACGGAGTGATCTAAATGTCATTTCTCCTCATCCGAACGATCTGAAACTTGTTTCATACACATTAGGGTGGCCCTTCATTATATGGAGAAAAAAAAAGTGTTCAAACTCTCGGTCGAACCCAATAGAAATATGCGAATAGCAATAAAAGTGAGAAATACAAAGTTTTGGGCCAATCAAAAAACATTTAGAGGTGGCTCTACGCGATTAAAAATTTCAAGTGTGTTTTATCTGCGGAAAATATGACTTTTTTCAGATTTTACGAAAATTTCGTTCTATGGTTTAATTGTTCCTACAAATTGTTATATAATTCGGAATTAGTAGTAAATTATCTCTCCAAAAAGCTATAAACTTCAAAATCGAATAAAAACTCACCAAGAAATAGCAAATGCCCCAGACCACTTTTGTGCAAAAAAAAAAACTAGGTCATGAAATTTGATGGCATTTTTTTCAACTTTAAGAAATTAATAAAAGCCAACATTTTGTTTTAGTCTCTATACCTGTAAGCACTCAGATATGAAGTATTGTTTTATTACCACCTTGTTAACCTCTTAAGAATTGAGACAAAAGTGGAAATTTTTTTTGATAAAATTTTGAAAACTCCTTTTTCAAGTTTTGAAAAATTTTCTTTAACAAAATTTAAAAAAATTGACCTGGCACTTTAAGGTCTTATTAAATGCGCATTAGAGATTAACTGTGTGAATTTTTAGGTAAATCCCTTTGCCAGAATTTTTTTGGCAAGGATTTTATTTTTGCGGATTTCGAGAAAAATGGAAAATATTCTGTAAATGTACTATTTCTAAATACTTTGTATCAAAAATTCATCACTTTTCTACTTTTAAATGTTATATTTTATTCTAATAGCGTAGGGTTTCGCAAAACATATAATATGACCCCATTAAACCTTTTGGAATTTGGGTCACATATGACCCCAAGTTAATAAAAAACAATTTATTCAAAAAATTTAAATGTTTTGTAAATGCTATTGACTTTTCATATGCGACGTTTAAAATATAATAACTAAATGTGTAAAACTACCGTTCCTAAAATTTGAGATAAATCCGAGAACGCTAACCCATTATTTGCCAAGGTAAATAAAAATTACGGAAAAGGAGAAACCGCTATTTCGATTTTAAGAAAAATATAAGGTTGTTTTTTATTTAATAATCCATTGTGATATATCTTTGGTGCAATTATCTGCTTATTGCTCGCAAATATAAATTAAAACAACTTTTAACCAATTTTATTATAAAATTATTTTTCATGTATAAAAACTATCTATATTTATCTAATTAAAATAAGAAGATCCACAAATGACCCAAAGCTAATAAAAGATAATTTATTAAAAGAATATGAAATATAAAATTAATTCTATATATTTTGGTGTATTTAAGGATGATTTAGTATGCGATTCCAATTGTTTTCTGTAATCGCTTACGACTTGCAATAAGTATTGCAAGATAGGCGCAGGTTCAAACCTCACGGCCGCCATAAGTAGAAAAATTTTATATAGAAACAACCAATTCAATTATAACCTAACAATTATCACAATGTTCAATAAAACGCTGATGAAGGCTGAAATGCCAGAAACCGGTCCGATTAAGAATACAGTGTAGTTTTAAATTTTTATAAATATATGCTTCCTTCTGCTCTACCACGCACCATTGAAAACAAAATCAAAACTTGCATATTAATTACAGTATTAATTGCTCTATGACTAAATAGGACGTCAAAATCTAACAAACTATTTAAATTTTTAAATTAAATTAAAAATTAATCAACAGAAATTGATCGAAAATCACTATTTTAGTTAGGCGATCTATTTGATCGATTAATCGAGTAATTGTTAACCGGTTCTATGATGAAGCTATAATTTGTTTCTAAATTTTTGAAACAAAAATTAAAAAAAAAAAATGCTAGCTGAATTTCAAAAGTCATATGTGGCTTGTGGCTTAAATATTTCGAAGAGCACTATCAGAATCTTTAATAGTCCGTACGTAGAAACAATATAATAATGTTTTTTATGAGTTTGTTTGAAAAATTTTATGTTTAAAATTCCATAGAACACCAAGAGGTTATCATATGAAATCTATTAAAATTTATAATCGCAAAAATGTGTTCCAAAAAAAAAAAAAAAAAAAAAATCAACAGCTTCAAACAAACAGCACCAAAATATTAAATCGATGCTAAATTATACTACTATGTTACTATGTCATTATATCCCAAACAGATCCCCTCTTCAGCTAAGTTTACAAAAAAAAAAAAAAAAAAATCAAATACAAAAGCGTTTTGAAAAATAAAAAAACGGTTCCGCTATTTGAAGTTCATAGAACATTTAAGTGTTGTCGTATTTCAATCCAAATTCAATATTGTATTTTATTTGTTCTATAAATTTTTTTCGAAATTCGAATTAAATAAGAGCTTAGAAAATAAAAAAAATAAAAAAAAAAATAAAAACAATAACAAAATCATAGATATAAAACAGATGTGTTTATTGCATGGTTTTTAGCTTTAAGAGAGATCTATAACATTAAATCATATTAGAATCGTTTTTTTTTTGCTATAGCCAACAGAACAACAACATTATTTCTAAAAAAAAAAACAATAACTAAACTATTGCAAAAGCCTTTTGCAATTGGAAGCTAAGCTTTAATACATTATAATTTGTGAAAATAATATTTAGTTTGAATTTTGTTTTCATCTTAAATACACGAAAATTGCAACGACTAAAAGTGATCCTAAATTTAAAAAAGATTTCGATAAAAAAGGCTTAAATCCTTAAAACTTAATAAAAAAAAAAAATATATGTAGAACTATGAAACTAAAGAGTTATGCTAAATATTTTGTGTTAATACAATTTTTTTTGATAAATGTATCTGTTTGTCAGGCCGTGGTCCATCATTCTTTGGAAGAGGCTCGTTTAGAAAGACAACGCTTAGTGCAAAAATATATCAAGACCTTAAATAAAGAAGAGGGTGCCATACGTTTGGTGGGTGGTGATGCGGAATATGAAGGTATAGTTTATATTAAAGAAAAATTAGAATATATTTAAAGAATGTATAGGGGTGACAAAGTTTTATAAAATTTATAAACAAATTTAATTCAAGTTTCCTTTTAAAATGTGATTTTATAAATTTTTTTAATCATTAAAAAATGTATTTATTACTGAGGCCCTAAGAAAGTAATGAATGTAATAGTTAAGCAATTTATAATTGATTTTGATTGACTATATTAAGCCCTACACCATGTTTTGTCTGCCTGTGTGTCCATGTAATTTTATATTCAAACTATTGGCCACGCATTTGAATACACCTACATTAGGGTGGCCCTTAATAAAAAAAAGTGTTCAAACTCTCGGTCTCTCCGCCTAGAAATATGCGAATATCCAAAAAACTGAGAAAATTCAAAATTTTGGGCCAATCAAAGAACATTTAGTCGTGCCTCATCGCGATTGAAAATTTCAAGTGTGTTTATATGGGGAAAATATGACTTTTTTCAGAAAATTTCGTTCTATGGTTTACTTTTTCCCACAAGTTGTTATTTAATTCGGGATCAGTATTAAATTATCCTTTCAAAAAGCTATAAAACTTCAAAATCGAATAAAAACTCGCCAAGAAATAGCAAATGCCCCAGACCACTTTTGTGCAAAAAAAAAACTAGCTCATGAAATTTGATGGCATTTTTTCAACTTTGAGAAATTGATTAAAGCCATAATTTCTTTCTGGTCGCTACACTTATAAGTAGTCAGATATGAATTATTGTTTTATTACCACGGTTTGAACCTATTGCGTATTGAGACCAAAAGTGGGTAATTTTTTTGATAAAATGTTGAAAACTCCTTTTTCAAGCTTTAAAAAATTTTCTTAAACAAAATTTAAAAAACTGGATCTAAAACTTTATGGTTTTGTTAAATAAAAGTTACAGATTAACTGTGTGAACTTTTAAGTAAATCCCTGTGCCAGGATTTTTTTGACAAGGATTTTATTTTTGCGGATTTCGAGAAAAATGGGATTTTTGTAAAATGTTCTGTAAATGTACTCTTTCTTAGTACTTTGTATCAAAAATTCATCACTTTTATACTTTTAAATGTTATATTTTATCTTAATAGCCTAGGGTTTCGCAAGAAAATAATATGACCCCATTAACCCTTTTGTAATTGGGGTCACATATGACCCCATGCTAATAAAAGACAATTTATTAAAAAAATCCAAATATTTTGTAAGTGCTGTTGAATTTTTAGATGCGATGCTTAAAATATAATAGCCAAATGTGTAGCAGTTCCGCTCCTAAAATTTGAGATAAATTCGAGAACGCTAACTCATTATTTGCAAAGTCCAGCTTTGGATTTAAAGATGTTCTTAAATAAAAATGACCGAAAACGAGTTTTTCTGTTAAATTCGATGAAACCACTATTTAGAATATAAAAAAAGTAATTCGATTACTTTCTATTTATTTAACCCCTCAGTGCTCCTGGGATCAAAATAATCCATTGTGATATATCTTTGGTGCAATTATCTGCTCGCGAATATAAATTAAAACAACTTTTAACCAATTTTGTTATAAAATTATTTTATGTAATAAAATAATAGTTGAATTTCTTGCGGTCTCACCCACTGATTTGGTGGATATTGTGAAAAACGCCAAAAAAAAATTTCAGGTCAATCGATGAAAATTAAGGCGTGCCTCACGCCCACCAAACTTTGACAAAAGGCATATATTCACATTAAGTCCGACTGTTAATGTGAATATAAGTTAATACTGATCCCGAATTATATAACAACTTGTCGAAAAAAGTAAACTATAGAACGAAATTTTAGTAAAATCTGAAAAAAGTCATATTTTCCCCATATAAACACTCTTGAAATTTTCAATCGCGTTGAGGCATGACTAAATGTTTTCTGATTGGCCCAAAACCTTGTATTTCTCATTTTCTTTGCTATTCGCATATTTGTAGGGGGTACGACCGAGAGTTTGAACACTTTTTTTTCATCCATATAATGAAGGGCCACCCTAACCTACATATTTAGATAAAATTTTTTATGTAAGGTTCCTTGCTTTTTGTGATATTATCTATTAAAACAAAAAATGTATAATTAAATATAAAAATCTATAATATTAATAGGCAAGAAAATTTCTTGTGACCGATATAATAATTTTAGTTACCAACCGACCAAAAAGACCTAATTTGAAAGGTATTTCTTTTTAGCTGTCCACCAGATTTACAGATTTTCACCGTCTGGATAAATTTTTGGAGTAATGCTCATTTAAAGTTGCTACTTAAACATACATAAACACATACTGTGTGTGTGTTTATTATAAATATCAAAAGCCCCATGTGGAATTGTGAATTGGCTAAAATTGATAAGGCTCCTTTAAAATTATTTATTAACCAACCCATTTATATATCTTCTGTGTCTTCAACAAATATTTGTAATGAAATTTAATGAATTTTATTTAAAAATTGTGAATTGGTTAAAATTGTTTAGCATACCTTTAGGCTCTTATAAAATTATTTATTAAACGAAAACAAAAAATTCCTAGAACTTGCACTCGAATTTCGAGGGCTGGGCTCTAGTAGTTAAAAATTTAAAAGAACAAAAAATAAAAAAAAGCAAATTAAAAAATCCAAAATTTAAAACTAAAAAAAAAATAAAAATTTAAAGTTAAAATTTTAAATTAAATTTGTAAATTAAAAAATAATAGATAAGAGATTTATTATAAAAATTGAAAAATGGCCTTTAGAATGCATTGCTTAAGAACCATAGATTGGAAGATGCAGAATTACAAAGATGAATTGATTATTTTTTTAAATTAACCAACACTCAGGGGATGCCCCCTATAAATGCAGTGCATTGTGTTGATTTTAGGAAAATTGGTAATGGGAAGGAGGAGAGGGAGTAGGGTTTGTGGATATTTGACTTAAATTTTATTAGATTATAACAGTCAGGAAATACCTCTGCGGGGAGTTCATTCCACATACGGCTAGTTTGACTGATAAACGAATTTTCTCTGTAATGCGTTGTGCGGTCAACTGGATAATAGACTACAAACGGATGTGATCTACTAGAGAAGCGGGTGGAGCGAACCGAAACTCGGGCCCTTGGAATCAGTTCGCTAATCTCGGAAGAACATATCACATAGTAATATCTATAGAACAGTGCTACACAACCCACATTCCGACGATGTTCCAATGATTCAATAGAGTTGGAAACCCTACTGTCATTGAAGAACGCCAACGCCCTCCTTGGCACACGGTCCAGTAGCTCCAAAATAGACTTTGAAGCTCCTGCCCATATATGGGAGTTGTATTCCATTTTCGGTCGGATGTAAGTGGTATAGATTTTAAGTAGATCAGAAGGAGTGAGGTAATTTTTACACCGTTTTAGAAAAGCAAGACACTTGAATGCTTCTTTCGACACTTGAAAAACATGCTCGTTCCAACGAACATCACATTGAATTCTCATGCCTAGAACATCCGAGTATCCGATTCATCAATATACCACCTATACCACCCATATATACTGATGACATTGTTGATTCCATGGCTCTATGGGTCAACATACAACATTGAGTCTTCAGCGCATTAAAATCAACCCTATTCGCTTTACCCCACTCGGAGATTGTTAACAGGTTTTTATTGAGTGGGTCATTCATTGTCTGCCTTTTGCCCCGAACCTCCAAGAGCCTTGGCCCACAATTAAAGGAAAATGAATGACAAATGCTGCTGTCATCTGCGAAAGAGTATATAGAATTATAAGTTTGACCAAGAAGGTCGTTCAGAAAGATAATGAAAAGAGAAGGAGAAAGAACGGAACCTTGGGGTATCCCTGAATTAAGCTGAAACTCATTAGATGAGAACCCATCAATAACAACAAGTATTGTTCGGTCTCTGAGAAAACTCGATACAAATCGAGAGAAGTCATTACAGACCCCAAATGCAATAAGCATTTATTTTCGCCAAAATTGCGAATTGATAAAAAACTGTTTCTCGGAAATAAAAGTTCGATATCTAATTTGTATTAGGTCATTCGATCTATAGGAGCGTGTGAAAGATATTCTAAAATAAATATGAAGGTTCACATGTATATGTGATTAAATGTACAAATGCCCAGGTTCGTATTTTTAACAAATCACGACACGTAACTCTATATGTTTTTTTTGGAAGCTGATGTTATAAGATCATCATCATTCACATTAAATGTGAAGTTTGGGGACAATCGGCTAAAGAAAAATCGAGCCGCAAATCGTTTGAAAATTTCAAGTGGGTTTATATGGGGAAAATTTGACTTTCTTTGTTGAGATTTTACGAAAATTTCGTTCTATAGTTAAATTGTTTTGACAATTTGTTATATGAATCGATTTCATTTCAAAAAATCAAAAAAAATTCGCCGAGAAATAGCAAATGCTCCAGACCATTTTTGTGCAAAAAAAAAAAAATAATAATAATCAGCCATTACTTTTTTGGTCTCTGTACTTATAAGTACTCAGTTATAAAGTATTTTTTTATTACCAAGTTGATAACCTATTGAGACCGAAAATAAGTAGTTTTTTTGAAAACTTCTTTTTTACTTTTAAAATAAATTGTCTGTTATTAGCTTGGGGTCAACCCTAGGCTATTAAGATAAATAGCAGATTCCAGCGCTCGAAATTCGAGTGCAATTTCTAGGAAGCTTTATTTTTCAACTTAGCCAATACACAAACCAACACTTTTATAATTTATTATTATTCTGAATGAATATAACAAACTCACTAACAAACACCTTAACACATTTAATAAAACACAAATTTTATGTATGTGTTAGTAGCAACTTTAAATGCAATTTACTCAAAATAAAGGAAAAAGTTTAAAAATCTGTAAATCTGCAAAACGGCTAAAAAGAAGTACCTTTCAAATAATATACATTTGGACAAAATCGGGGTAAAACGGTAGAACAAAACATCGGTCACAATAAATCGCCTAGCCTATTAATATTATAGATATTTAAGAAATTTTTATTTTTATTTATTTCTTTTTACAAATTTTTTTTATAACTTATTTCTCTTTGCAACTTTTAAAAAATTTTTATTAAATTTTAATAAACTAGCAGATTCCAGCCCTCGAAATTCGAGTGCAAATTTTATTTTTTCATTAAATAAAGACCCTAAAAATATGCTTATCAATTATAGCCAATTCGCAAATCAACACCAAAAACAAACTCATTTTTGTTACAAACACATTAACAAATTTATTAAACACACACATACCATTGTATAATTTTATGTATGTGTTAGTAGCAACTTTAAATGCAATTTACTCAAAATAAAGGAGCAAATTTAAAAATCTGTAAATCTGCAAAATGGCTAAAAAGAAATCCCTATCAAATAATATACGTTTGGTCAAAATCTGGATAAAACGGTAGAACAAAACATCGGTCACAAGAAATCGCCTAGCCTATTAATATTATAGATATAACTTCAATGAATGTAAGAACATATTTTTTTTTCTTTGACGGAACTTTTTTATTCCAATTTTTTTATATTTTTTTTAATGTCTATATCACACATTTTTTTATTAAATCATTGGCAGGAATTTACCAGATTCCTCTAAGGTGATAAAAATAATTTTGTTTTTTGTATATATTTTAAGTTGCACCACATGCACTAAAAAAAACGTTCTATTTTACCAAATTTGTAGTAACAAATCAAAACTACTTTTTTGAAGTTGTTTGTTATTTGAGACTGATAAAAAGAAGTAAACATTAAAAGAGATTCGATGTTTACAAAAACTGTTTGCTCTAAACCTTGATGTGGAGCTACATATATGAAACATAATAATTTTTAAGATCAACTGGATGTTAAGTATTTATTGGTATTGCTTTCAGTTAACCAATTTTTTTAAACTCTTAATTGAATACTGTTTATGAATTCGATAAGTTTTGATTTAACAATTTTTAATAATCACAATCCTGTTTTATTTTTCCAGGAAATATTGAAGTTTTGCACAACAACAAATGGGGCTCAATATGTGACGATGAATGGGATAATGTCGAAGGGCAAATTGTTTGTGAACAACTTGGTTTTCCCGGCTTAAAGAAAGTCACACACAGCGGTTATTTCGGACCAGCTAAACGCAGATTTTGGATGGATAATCTCTATTGTGAGGGTCACGAAAAGGAACTCACCCATTGTCACTTCAATGGTTGGGGTACAAATGATTGTGAGCCTAGTGAAGCAGCCGGTGTTATTTGTGTACCACCCGCTGGCCTAGAACCTGAACCGGAAGTTGTGCCCGAATACTATGAACCGAAATATAGAATACATTATACCCATAAAATGGACTTAAGATTGAGGGGAGGTAGAAACCATAAAGAGGGCCGAGTTGAAGTTCGTTTAAATAATGGTAAATGGGGTACGATTTGTTCGGATGGTTGGTCTTTGCTGGAGGCAAATGTGGTGTGCAAACAATTGGGTTTGGGTTATGCCAAAGATGCTTTGCAGACAGACTATTTTGGTGGCGCAGATATATCGCCTTCCATATTAAGCGGCACCGAATGCTACGGCAATGAAACATCTTTAAGTCAGTGTTTGCATCATGATCATTTGCGTGGTGTCATCTCCTGTCATGGTACACGTAATCACATAGCCGTGACGATATGTGATCACTTGGCGCCAGATCTTGTTGTTGATTTCTATGAAATTGAGCATACAGCTCATTTAGAAGATCGCCCAATGGCTTTGATGCAATGTGCAATGGAGGAGAACTGTGTGGCTAATGAAGCTTACGATATACAACGTGATGATCCCAACTGGCGTTATGCCACACGAAGATTGCTTAAGTTTACAGCAGCCGCTTTGAATGCGGGCAATATAGATTTTCGTCCCTTTAAAGAGAAAAGTTTGTGGGAATGGCATATGTGTCATATGTGAGTGTATGAGAGAAGGAAGACAATGAAAAATATAATTTGTATTAATAAATTCTTTTCATTAGGCATTATCACAGTATGGAAGTATTTGCTACATTTGATATTTTTGATTTGTCTGGCAAAAAGGTGGCTCAAGGTCATAAGGCTTCGTTTTGTTTAGAAGATAATCAATGTTTGCCGGGTATTCCCAAGAAATACAACTGTGCCAACTTTGGGGACCAAGGTGAGTATATAATTATATACATATGTATATAAGACTAAAATATCTAAACTAAAAAGTAATTTTTCAAAACGTACCTTTTATAAAACAGTACTTTTTCAAAAAAGGACCTTTAAATACAAAAAGTTTTTTTTACAACAAGTATTTGTTAAAAAAGTACCTTTTAAAAAAGTAACTTAATACATTTTTAAATAAAGCATCTTTAAAAGAAGTGTATTTTTAAACAAAATGCGTTTTGAAAAAACTGACTTTCTAAAGAAAGTAAATTTCTCAAAAGATTGCAGTTCTGAAATAAGTACCTTATAAAAAAGTACCCATTTAAGATACTTATCTTTTTTAAAAAAGCACCTTCTTAAAAAAGTACCTTTTTATTAAAAGTAGAATAAAAAAGTATATAAAAAAAATTACGTTTAAAAAACTACCTTCTTAAAAAATGCAACTTAGAAAAAAAAAAACATTTTTAAAAAAATTATATTTCGAAAAAAAATATCTTTTAAAAAGTACCTAAAAAAACTACTTTTTAAAAGAAAGTATATTCTAAAAAAGTACCTTTTTAAAAAGAGTATATTTAAAAAAAATATTACCTTTCTACAAAAGCACATTTTTAGAAAAATTAACCTTAAAAAAATATCTTAAAAAACTACATTTTTAAAGAAAATAGATTTTTAAAAAGTACCCTTTTGAAACATAAACTTTCGAATAGATTACATTTTTAGAGAAAGTACTTTTTAAGCGAAAGTGCCTTTTTAGAAAAGTTACGTTTTTCAAAAAAAAAAAAAATACGTTTAAAAAACTACCTTCTTAAAAAATGCAACTTAAAAAAAACACTTTTAAAAAAAATTAAATTTCGAAAAAATACCTTTTAAAAAGTACCTTAAAAAACTACTTTTTAAAAGACGGCAGATTTTTAAAAAGTACCTTTTTAAAAAGAGTATCTTTTAAACAAATTACCTTTCTACAAAATCACATTTTTAGAAAAATTACCCTTAAAAAACTACCTTTTTAAAGAAAATAAATTTTAAAAAGAGTATATTTCAAAAAAAAATTACCTTTCTACAAAAGCATATTCTAAGAAAAATTACCTTAAAATAATACCTTAAAAAAACGACCTTTTTAAAGAAAATAGATCTTAAAAAGTACCATTTCAAAACATAACCTTACCAATAGATTACTTTTTTAGAGAAAGTACTTTTTAAGCGAAAGTACCTTTTTAGAAAAGGTACGTTTTTGAAAAAAAAATTACGTTTAAAAAACTACCTTCTTAAAAAATGCAACTTAAAAAAACACTTTTAAAAAAATTAAATTTCGAAAAAATACCTTTTAAAAAGTACCTTAAAAAACTACTTTTTAAAAGACGGCAAATTTTTAAAAAGGACTTTTTTAAAAAGAGTATCTTTCAAACAAATTACATTTCTACAAAATCACATTTTTAGAAAAATTACCCTTAAAAAACTACCTTTTCAAAGAAAATAGATTTTAAAAAAGTACCCTTTTAAAACATAACCTTTCTAATAGATTGTCTTTTTAGAGAAAGTACTTTTTAAGTGAAAGTAACTTTTTAGAAAAGGTACGTTTTTGAAAAAAAAAATTACGTTTAAAAAACTACCTTCTTAAAATATGCAACTTAAAAAAAACACTTTAAAAACAAATTATATTTCGAAAAATACCTTTTAAAAAATACCTTAAAAAAACTACTTTTTAAAAGAAAGTAGATTTTAATAAAGTAACTTTTTAAAAAGTGTGAATTTAAAAAAAAATTGCCTCTCTACAAAAGCACCTTTTTAGAAAAATACCTTAAAAAACTACCTTTTTAAAGAAAGTAGATTTTAAAAAATACCTTTTTAAAAAAGAACCTTTCTAATAGATTACATTTTTAGAAAAAGTACTCTTTAAGCGAAAGTACCTTTTTAAAAAAGGTTAAAAACAGTAATTTTTTAAAAATATTACCTTTTTAAAATAAGTTCTTTACAAAAAAAGGACTATGTATTTATAAAAATACCTTTGTTAAAAAAGTACCTTTTTAAAAAAACTCTTTTTAAATAAGAAACCTTTTAACAATATTACATTTTAAAAACTGTACATTCCTGAAAAAAACACTTTAAGAAAATTAGCAGAGCCCAGCCCTTGAAATTCGAGTGCAAATTCTCGGAAATTTAACTTTTTCATTTAATAAAGACCCTAAAGGTATGCTAATGAAGTTAAGCCATTTCAAAATTCAATACTTTTTAAATATCGATTATTATCGTTATTGGTTTATGTCCAAATCTATTTTTTTATTCAACACAATTACAATTACATCACAAACACATTAACAAACTTAATAAACACATATGTACATAGCATTGTATAATTTTATGTATGCATTAGTAGCAACTTTTAATGCATTTTATTCCAAAAAAAGTGTAAAAATTTAAAAATCTGTAAATCTGGTGGACAGCTAAAAAGAAATACTTTTCAAATAAGAGGCGTTTGGTAAAAATTAGGAGAAAACTGTGGAACAAATCTTCGGTCACCAGAAATCGCCTTTCCTGTTATTATTATAGATATCTTTTTAAAAAAGGGCCTTTTCAAAGTACCATTTAGAAAAACGTACATATTTAAGGAAATTAAAATTTTTTAAAAAAGTTCCTTTTTGTAAAAAGTATTTTTCAAAAGTACTTTTGTGAGAAAGTACTTTTTATAAAAATATAGCTTTTTTAACAGTATTTTTTTTTAAATAATATCTTTTAAAAAAAGTACTTTAAAAAAATTTCATTTAATGTGAGCAGGGGAAAGCGGTCGGTTGCACCCGATTGGTCGATTTTCGGCACCCCGCCTTAGCCTTTCACAGAAAGATCATACGGTCATTCTGAAAAATGTTAAATGTGCGTTTTATTAGCACGTTCTTACTGCGCCGATTACCGAAGAAAACAGACGCATGTGCTTTGATTTTACAATAAAAATATTTTTTAACGAGTGAAATTCAACTTTAAAGTCTTATATTGAAGTAAATCGATCGAAAAAGTAAGTGTATTTGAATATTTTTGAAATAAATTCAGTCTATTTTTTGATTCAACAATAAACGCCACCAAAGTGTTCGCAACCAAAAGTTTTTTTCACTTTTCAAAATGGCTGCTAAAATCAGTTGTAGGCACCCAGACATGGTCGGTTGTCGGCACCCCTTATTTTGTGACAAATGGTGAAATATCATCAGGGATGTAAATGTAATTAATTTCAGTATTGCTTCTAAGAAATTTTTCGATATTTTTAGCCATGTCACCCCCAAAAAATTGCCTTCTTCAAAGAAGATTGATTGTGATGCCATGATTAAAGCAATCAAACGGTTTTTGATGGAAAAGCTGCCAATAAAATCGACTGCTGCAGCGTACTCGATTTCGCGATTCTGATGACGATTAATGTGAAAAGTGCCATTGTTAGTCATTAAAATAATCACATTTCCTTTATTTCTTTAAACACCGATGATTTTCATTCATATTCTTCCATTTTCAGTGGATTTTCTTAGGGTGCCGACAACTGACCACATTTTTATAAATGGCAAAAAAAAAAAACATTTAACTAAACTGTTATAAAACATTTTCCAATGTACAGAATAAACTCAATTCCTTCACCAGTTATTAGCTATGGTATCTGGCTTTCTATTGGTATGCATATGTCCACATACTGTGCAATTGGACAAAAATTATGAGCCAAAAACAAAAGGCTGCCGGCAACCGACCACTTTCCCCTACCATTTTACGAAAAGTACTTTTTGAAATGTACTTTTCTAGAATTGCACCTTTTTAGAAAAAGTATATTTAAAAAAAAAAGAAAATTTTTAAAAAAAAATATTTTTTTTAAAAAGTACCTTTTTCAAAAAATACTTTTTTTTAAAAAACTACCTCTTAAAGACAACCAACTTTTTTTTAAATAAATGGAATGAATCTTTTTAAAAAGTGCCTTTAAGGTACTTTGTTAAAAACGTACCTTTTGAAAAAAAGAGCACCTTTTTAAAAAAGTACCGATTTCAAAAAGTACCTTTTTAAAAAGTTCCGTTTTTTTACAAATTGTTTTTTATTTCATTTATATATTTTGTTTTTTGATAAAAGTAAAAAACGTACCTTTTAAAAAAGGAACATTTTTAAAAACGTACCTTTTCAAAAAGAGCACTTTTTAAAATGATACATTTTTAACAAGACTTCTTTTTTAAAAAAAGAACCTTCTTGAGTAGCTTTTCAAAAAAAGCACCTTTCAAAAAAATATATCTAAAAAAAGCACGTTTTCAAAAAAGTAGACTTTTAAAAATAACCTTTTCAAAAAATGGGGCCTTTTAAAAAAGTAAATTTTTAGAAATTAATATTTTTAACAAAAATGCTGAAAAAAGTACATTTGTTAATAAAGTACCGTTTTAAAGAAAAATTTTACTTTATAGAAAAGTACCATTTTAATAGTATCTTTTTATTAAAAAAGCACCTGTTATAGAAAAGTACCTTTTATTAAAAGATGTACTTTATAAAAAGTATTTTATAAACAGTACTTTATAAAAAGTACTTTATAAACAGTACTTTATGAAAAGTTCTTTATAAACAGTACTTTATAAATAGTACCTCTTTTTCAAAAAGTACATTTTTAAAAAGCTTTCTTTTTCCAAATAATTTGTTTTATGATAAAAGTACCTTCTCAAAAAAGAACATTTTTAAAAACGTTCTTTTCCAAAAAACGACATTTATAAAAACTTGCCATTTCAAAAAGAGTACCATTTAAAAAATACCTTTTTCAAAAAGGAATATGCTAAAGTACTTTAAAAAAAATATATCTTTGAAAAAAGTACCTCTTCAAAAAAGGTAGATTTTTTTAAAAGTACTTTTCAAAAAAAGTGTTTTTTTAAATAGTGCCTTTTTAATAAGCAGATCTTTAAAATTTTAATTTTTCAACAAAATGACTTTGAAAAAAGTACCTTTTTTAATAAAGTAACGTTTAAAAGAAAAATGTTTGTTTTTTAAAAAAAGTACCATTTTAACAGTAACTTTTTGTTACAAAAAATGCATGTTTAAAAAAGTGTCTTTTATTAAAAGATGTACTTTATAAAAAGCTCCTCTTTTATAAAAAGTACATATATAAAAATCGACCTTCTAAAAAAGTTTCTTCTTTATAAGTATACCTTTTCAAAAAATTAACAGTTATGAAAAAACATCTCTTTAAATTAAACACTTTTTTTAAAAAAAAAGTACCTTACAAGTACATATTTTTTTTAAAAAGAAGAATCTTTTAAAAAACCTTTTTTTAAAAAGAAGTAATATATTTAAAAACTAACCTTAAAAAAAGACCCTTTTTAGAAAAGTACCTTTTAATAAAATATAATCTAAAAATGTGATATTTTTAAAGAAAGTGCCTTTTAAAAAAATTTATTTAGAATGCGCTTTTAAAATAATGAGCCTTTAAAAAAGTTCCTTTTTAAAATAAGAAAATTTTTAATAAAAACTATCTTTTCAAAAAAATAACTTTCCGAAAAAAGGTTATAAAAAAATTATTTTATTTTTTATAAAAAAGCACCTTTTAAAAAAAATTAAATTTTTTTAAAAAGTAATGTTTTTTTTTTAAAAAAAGCACCTATTAAAAAAAATTAAATTTTTTTAAAAAGTATAGTTTTTATAAAAAAATTATATTATTTTTTATAAAAAAGCACCTTTAAAAAAAAATTCAATTTTTTTAAAAAGTATCTTTTAAAGAAATTAATTTAAAAAGTACCGTTTTTTAAAAAAGATCTCTAAAAAGTATTATTTTTAAGCAGGCGCTCTTTTTATAAAGAAGTACCTTTTAATAAAAAATACCCTTTTATACAAAAGTACTTTAAAAAGAAAACTTAAAAAAAGTACTTTTTTCAAAAAAGAAACTTTAAAAAGATACAATTTTAAGTGAGTGCCTTCTAAAATGAGTACTTTTTAAAATATAGAATTTAATTTTTCAAAAAATTAGACGTTAAAAAGGATCTTTTCTAAAATAAAGTACATTTCATAAAAGTACCTTCTATAAAAAACTATTTTCTCGAAAAGTGTAGGTTATTTGCGTGTTCATTAATTTTTCAATTATTTGTTCCTTTACAGGTATTTCTGTCAACTGTTCTGATGTCTATTTATATAGTTTGGACTGCCAATGGGTTGATATAACTGAATTGAATACCGGTTCATATACTTTAAAAATTGCCATAAATCCCGAATTTAAAGTATCTGAAATGAGTTTTGATAACAATGCTGCCATATGTAATTTACTATATACCGAAACTTATGCTCGTGTGGATAATTGTCGACTGGTTAGACCTTAATCTTCAAAAGCCTATAATAAGATCTATAAGAGATCTTCCCGTTTAAGAAGAATAAGAATGAAAAACAGTGCCAAATAGTATAAAACCAAATTGTACTTAAATACAAAAAATAAATATATCATAATAAAGCGTAAAGTATTTTCATAAATTTTCAACAAAAACTTGAAGTTAACTGAAGCGCATCGGTCGTCATCTATTGTATCTGATAGTGGTCGTTTTACGTGTTGCCTATGAACATGTTTGTTTGTTAGATAAAAAATAAATTGTTAATTACTTTTCAACATACTGTCAATAATATGCTAAAAAACCATAAACATTACTGTGAAAAAGCATTCAGAAAAAAAAACTATTAATTAGAAAACAAGAGATAAATAAGTGAAATTGTTTTCGAAAGTAAAATAATTGGAAATGTATGAAATAAAGAAATGGGTTTGATATATTTTATTTAATAGAATATGCATATCGCACCTGTACCTCTAAAGTGAGTCAACTCAAAATTTACAAATTTTCATTAGAGGCAAAAAACGTTTTTTTTTTTTAATATTTACTATAAAATTTAAAAACAGTTGTTTCATTGTAAAGAATTGCGCATAATAAGTATACAACAGTAGTTGCTTTTGAGATTTTTTCAGTGATCATCAAAAATAAAAAGTTTGTGGGTGCAACTCAAAATATATTTTTTAGTGGATTCTAAAGAAGCTACTCTTATAACACAAAGAGGGTTACAACTAAATTTTTTGGCGAAAGACTAGAAAGTCGATGTAAGTTTTTTACAGTGGATAGATATGACAACTGTGTATCGTTTTCTTGCAAAAAGTGAAAATTTAAAAATTTTGAGTTGACTCACTTTAGAGGTACAGGTGCGATATGAACAATATCTTTAAATCGGGAATGATTACATACATGGATTCAGTATTTCAATACTATCAGATATATCCTTGCATTCGCTGGCCTTGTGATAGGGTCACAAATATAAAAATAGTTTCGATTGCTTCATAACTTTGCTTCTTCTATCGATGAAACTAACAATATGGGGCCATTTTAAGTCATTGCTAAATTAAGTAGCATCGAAGATCTTTTGTATATCAAGGTGAGTGCAATGACTCCAATTTGGACACATTATACTTAATACTTTTACACTCATCGCTGAGTTACTTACTGTCTATTTAACGCTGTATAATTATCTTCCATTGTGAATATCGTTGTTGTTGTTTAAATGGTTTATAAATTCGATAAAAAAAATAAATGGTTTATGAACTTTATAGAAACTAAATGAATGGTTTATGAACTCGATGAAACAAATAATGTCACATAATATCGGGCGAATTTGTAGCCTAAAAATTTACTATCTAAAATTATTTAAAAAGCAAAAGCGTTAAGTAGCAGAAATGCAAAATCGTAAATACGTAAAAATGCGAAATCACAGAAACGCAAAATCCCAAAATCGGAAAAGCATAAAATCGCATAATCGTAAAAACACAAAGCGAAAAATCACAAAATTTCAAAATCAATAAAACGCAAAAATAAAAAATCGCAAAAACTCAAAACTGGAAAATCGGAAGTTAATAAAATTGCAATATGATAAAAACGTTAAAACGTCATCTCAAAAATTAAAAACGTAAAATGTGCGAAAATGTAAATTTGCAGGAACGCAAAACCAAAAAATCGGAAAAACGTTAAATCGCATTATTGCAAGAACAAAATCGCACAATAACAAAAAATGCAAAGTATCAAAAATCGCAAAATCGCAAAAACGGAAAATCGTGAAAACGCGAAAAGGGAATCGCAAAAACTAAAAATCACTAAATATCGAGAACGCGAAATCACAAAAACGCAAAAATCTAAGAATTGCAAAAACGAAAAAGCGTGGAAACGCAAAACTGAAATATCGCAGAATCTCAAGATGGTAAAAACACTCATGTAATTGCGAAATCGCCAGACTTTAATATCACAAAAACGCGAAATCGCAAAAAGGAAAAAGATCAAAAATGCAAAGTCACAAAATCGCAAATTGCAATATATGAAAAAACTTGATATTACAAAATCGCAAGAACACAAAACCGGGAAATCGGAAAATAAAAAAATTTGCAAATATGCGAAATCGTAAAAACGTGAAAACGCATCTCCAAAACTCAAAATCATTAAAATGAAAAGATGCAGAATTGCGAAAACTCGCAATCGCAGAAACGCAAAATCACAAAATCGGCAAAACGTAATATTGCATAATCGCAAAAACATAAAACCGGAAAATCGCAAAAAATTAAAAACGTACAATCACAAAATTCCAACACACAGAAAAAAGATTGGTTGGAATTGGGTTACAACTAGAAAAATTTGTTAAAGTAATTAGAACTTTTATTGTAATTCTTGAATATTTAAAAATAAATCAGATATCCTATTAATTAAGACTAGCTTATTCCAGCCCTCGAAATTCAAGCGCAAATTCTAGAAAATTTTATTTTTTCATTAACTAAAGACCCTAAAAGTATGATAATCAATTATAGCCAATTCATAAATCAACACAAAAAACAAACTCATTTTTATTATAAACACATTACAAATTTAATAAACACACACATAGCACTGTATAATTCTATGTATGTGTTAGTAGTAACTTTAAATGCAATTTACTCAAAATAAAGAAAAAAATTTAGAAATCTGTAAATCTAAAAAATGGCTAAAAGGAAATACCTTTCAAATAATATACGTTTGGTCAAAATCGGGATAAAATGGTAGAACAAAACATCAGTCACAAGAAATCGCCTAGCCTACTAATATTAAAGGTATATACAAGAACAATATTAGTTACGTTTACCTATCAATGTCTTTATGTAAATTTCTAAACTAATTTAATTGAGACAAGCTAATATAACCAAGAATAACATGCTTGAATGCTAAATATTGGCGACTGCAACTACTAATTCAATTATAACAACATTTTTCAAACCGAAAATGTTTTAACAGATATTGTAATAAATAATTGGTTAGATACTATATAAAAAATTTGTATTAAGAATGATTTTTCGGTTGTAATAAAAGAAATACAAATTTTCCCAAAAGGAAATTTTATGAATCAAAAAAAGATAAGAATATAATTAGTCAGACTTAATTGTTGATTAAATTTGTCATTTGTCAAATAAAATAAAACAAAATAAAAAAACTAATAAATATATTGTGAGAATTTAATTTTATAATTTTTAATCAAAAAGTGCTAAATTATTGTTAAAAATGAAATCGCAGAGTATACAAGAAATAACCGTACTAACCTTCCCTGCATCAAAGATATACACATGTAGAGATACTCAGAACGTAGTCAGGCTTTTATTTTGGTGGCAACTCGTGATTTAGCAACAAAAATTCACCGAGTTTTATGGCACTCGTGAAGTATATGAAAATTCCTCTAACGCCTGCCTTAGCGCTATAAAATCTTTGTGAGGACACATATAACCTGAAACGTTGTTATCGATTTGTGGTCAGCACACCTAGTTAAAAGCAGTTATGATTAACCACAATGTTCTACGAACGAGAAAAATCAAATTTTTGTGTGTTAGACTAGGCACATGAACAGTTCCAAGATAAATTGAATAATCTGACCAGATCGAGGATGTATCAAGAAGCTTATCACTGCTTCTTTTTTCAGTTAGAATGTCACGAAGGCAGTGGTTGTTGCAAAGTCGATTACCATAGCGAGGGGATTATCATACGATTCTGTAAGTAATGACTTTATGCCGATATTTATAATGGGTGATTATTTAGCTATTATCTTTTTGGCAACACTGGTTTAAACAGCTGACGCGCGTTTCGTGTTTTGTTTCATTGTCAAACATATTCAGTTTGGTCTATAATTTAACCATGAATCGTCTTACAAACGAACAACGCTTGCAAGTTATTGAATTTTATTATAAAAATGCGTGCTCTGTTAAGAAAGTTCATCGCTCGCTTCTTCCATTTTATGTTCAGTTTAACCGACCCACTGAAGCGGCTATTCGGGCTATTGTGACTAAATTTCGCACCAAATTTACATTGTTGGACATTAAACCACCAACACGCTTACGTAGAGTGCGTACTGAAGAAAATATCGCAGCTGTATCGGCCAGTGTTAATGATGACCATCAATTATCGATTCGTCGCCGTTCGCAGCAATTGGGCCTCTGTTACTCAACAACGTGGAAAATTTTGCGGAAGGATTTAGGTGTGAAGCCTTTCAAAATACAGCTGGTGCAAGAATTGAAGCCGAACGACCTACCGCAACGTAGAATTTTGGGTGAATGGGCTCTTGGAAAGTTGGCTGAAGATCCACTTTTTTACCGAAAAATTGTGTTCAGTGACGAAGCTCATTTTTGGCTCAATGGGTACGTAAATAAGCAGAATTGTCGATTTTAGAGTGAATATCAGCCAGAAGCATTAGAAGAGCTACCAATGCATCCAGAAAGTCACAGTTTGGTGCGGTTTATGGGATGGTGGCATCATTGGACCGTACTTCTTCAAAGATGATGCGAATCGTAACGTAACTGTGAATGGTGAGCGCTACCGAGAGATGATATCCAACTTTTTTTGCCCAAAATGCAAGAGCTTGACTTGCATGACATGTGGATTCAACAAGACGGTGCCACATGCCACACAGCACGCGCAACAATGGACTTATTGAGAGGCGACTTCGGTGAACATTTTATTTCACGTTCGGGACCGGTCAATTGGCCGCCTAGATCGTGCGATTTAACGCCTTTAGACTATTTTTTGTGGGGCTATGTTAAAGCTCATGTCTATAGAGACAATCCCGCTTCAATTGACGCATTGGAAGACAACATTGAAGCATTATTATGCTAATTAAATAACATTTTATGATACAGCCATATAAATATGTTTAAAAAAGTGCATGTGATGGCCTAGATCAAATGTAACTGTTCCCTATGAGTTCGGTTTAAGTTAACTTCCTATGCGTTCGAATTGAGTTTGAAGTGATTTGAAATCGATCGAAAAAAAAACAAATATAGGACATTTTGCAGGCATAGTATCCACAGTCTCCCTAGATGTATAAAATATTTGTTGTGATATATATAATCTAATTCAGTGAATATCTGTAAAATATATAAATAATGTTATCTAATAAATTTATTAAAAAAATCTAAAATAATTCATTAGCAGTTATAAAAAAATAAAAATAAAAAGATAATAATAAAAATAAAAAAAATAAATCTAACAAGTAAGAGTGTTAAATTCGGCTGTGCCGAATTTTTTGATACCCTCCACCTGAGTCTTTAATTTTTAATTTTTGATTTTTAATTTTTAATTTTTAATTTTTAATTTTTAATTTTTAATTTTTAATTTTTAATTTTTAATTTTTAATTTTTAATTTTTAATTTTTAATTTTTAATTTTTAATTTTTAATTTTTAATTTTTAATTTTTAATTTTTAATTTTTAATTTTTAATTTTTAATTTTTAATTTTTAATTTTTAACTTTTAATTTTTAATTTTTAATTTTTAATTTTTAATTTTTAATTTTTAATTTTTAATTTTTAATTTTTAATTTTTAATTTTTAATTTTTAATTTTTAATTTTTAATTTTTAATTTTTAATTTTTAATTTTTAATTTTTAATTTTTAATTTTTAATTTTTAATTTTTAATTTTTAATTTTTAATTTTTAATTTTTAATTTTTAATTTTTAATTTTTAATTTTTAATTTTTAATTTTTAATTTTTAATTTTTAATTTCAGATTTTTAATTTTTAATTTGTTATTTGTAATTTTTAATTTTTAATTTTTGATTTTTAATTTTTAATTTTTAATTTTTAATTTTTAATTTTTAATTTTTAATTTTTAATTTTTAATTTTTAATTTTTAATTTTTAATTTTTAATTTTTAATTTTTAATTTTTAATTTTTAATTTTTAATTTTTAATTTTTAATTTTTAATTTTTAATTTTTAATTTTTAATTTTTAATTTTTAATTTTTAATTTTTAATTTTTAATTTTTAATTTTTAAAATTTAATTTTCAGTTTTGTGTTTTCCATTTTCCATTTTTCATTATTCATTTTTCAATTTTCATTTTCCAATTTCCATTTTTAATTTTTCATTTTCCATTTTCAATTTTTCATTTTCATTTTCCATTTTTCAATTTTCATTTTCCATTTTCCATTTTGCGTTTTCCATTTTCCATTTTTAATTTTTCATTTTTCAATTTTCAAGTTCCATTTTCCATTTTTCATTTTCCAATTTCCATTTTTAATTTTTCAATTTTCAATTTTCATTTTTCATTTTCCATTTTCCATTTTCCATTTTTCAATTTTCATTTTTCAGTTTTCAGTTTTCATTTTCCATTTTTGATTTTTTATTTTTCCTTTTCCATTTTTCATTTTCCATTTCCCGTTTTTAATTTTTCAATTTTCATTTTCCATTTTTCGTTTTTCGTATTTCATTTTTCATTTTCAATTTTCCATTCTTCATTTTTCAATTTTCTATTTTCCATTTTTCAATTCTCATTTTCCATGTTTTAATTTTCATTTTCCATTTTTCAATTCTCATTTTCCATTTTTCATATTTCATTTTCCATTTTTCATTTTCCATTTTTAAGTTTTCAGTTTTCAATTTTCATTTTCCATTTTTCATTTTCCATTTTCTATTTTCCATTTTTCATTTTCCATTTTCCATTCTCCATGTTTAATTTTTTATTTTCCATTTTTCATTTTTCATTTTCCGTTATTCATTTTCCATTTTTCATTTTCCATTCTCCATTTTTCATATTCTATTTTCCATTTTTCATTTCCCATTTTTAATTTTTTATTTTTCAATTTTCTTTTTTCATTTTCCATTTTTCATTTTACATTTTACATTTTACATTTTGTTTTTTCTGAACTCTGCTTACAGTAGGAAAATATTTTGTGTTTTTAAAATTTTGCTCTTTAATAGAAAATAAATTAGTTGGAAATCTTAAAAAATCACTCGAACAATTATTGATATTGGCTAATAGTTTCAATTTTTTTTCAGATCACTCGAAGAAATACATATTTTCAATAGAAAACAAATAAATTGCAAGATTGGAAAAATGATCACATAGTGCAATGATCAGCGTAGTGCAATGTTTGAAACTTTGCCTCAGCTTTGAATAAATATATCGTACTTTTAATTTTTCAACGGTCGCCTTAGACGCATTAGAACCAACTAGCTACTATTTGCGCCTAGTTTAAAAAATCTATAATAATTTTTTTTATATTGCTATAGAGTAAATCAAAATTATTCACATTACTAGGTTATGATCTTCGCTGGATATTACTCAAGGAGAAAGAAGAATTAAAAGGAAGATTATAATCAATGACCTTTTTGATTTAAAAACAAGTAAGAAAATTATAGTCGGTCTAGACCGACTATACGATACCCTATACCATGCGATTAGAGACCCTATCTCTTAGGCCAAACTAACTGGACATAGAAAATAACATAAACCAAATTTGAGTGGGATTTTTATTAATTTTTCTGGCTGCAGATATGAAATAGTTCATATCGGATGCTATATCTATATGGGCACTAGGTCCAAAAATGGACCGATCCTGATGATGTTTGGTAAAGTCTCTTGTATTTTGGAAAAATATATACAAACAAAATTTGAGAAGAATCAGTGCAATATTTTTATTTTTTAATAGATTTAAGTGAAGATCGGGAAGCAGCTCTATATGGGGTCAAAGGGATCATTTTTGGACTACTCATTAGTGGATGTAATGAACGCATACAAACCCAATTTGAGTAAGATCTATATGACAATTTGGATCTTATGGCGATTTATGTCGATTTCATATGGGTAATTTGTATGGGGGCTAGGTCTGAACATGGACCGATTCTCACCAATTTCAATAGCGTTCATCCCATGGCCGATAAAAGCTTATATGCCAAATTTCATCAAAATATATTCATATTTGCGACCTGCAGTTTGATTACAAGCTTTACATGGACACACAGACGGACGGACGGACGGACGGACGGACGGACGGACGGACGGACGGACGGACATTGTTAAATCAACTCAGAAAGTGATTCTGATTCGATCGGTATAATTAAAGATGGGTCTAGGTCAAATATTTTTGGTTGTTACAAACAGCAGCACAAAGTCATTATACCCAAACCACATAGTGGTATAGGGTATAATAAACTTTTTCTAAAATATTCCCGGTCACCTATATTTGAAAAGTTAAAAAACTTGTATCAGGTTTTTTGCAAATTATTTCGATTCTCTTAAATCTGTATTTAACTAAAGAGAGCTTAACTCTTAATAATTAAAAGTTAATGACCCAGTTTTATAACTTCCAAATGAGAAATTTTTTTTGGACAATTATTATACCCTCCACATCTCAGTGGCAGAGGGTATATATAGGTTTGTCATTCCGTTTGTAACGCATCGAAAAACTAATTTCCGACCCAATAAAGTATATATATTCTTGATCCTTATCACAGCTCGAGTCGATATAGCGATGTCCGTCTGTCCGTCTGTCCGTCTGTCCGTCTGTCCGTGTGTCTGTTGAAATCACGCTCATTCAAAAAAAAAAGCATTTACTTAGGTCAGGTTACGAAAAAATTATTTGCCATAATTCCCACCAGGTTGGTATTGAAATCGGAGTAAATCGGGAGCCTCTGCGCTGAGAAATGAACAAAAGTTTATAGATACCTCTAAAAAAAACATGAAACCTAGTGTTTTCTTGTAATAGTTTAGTGGTTGAACATACAACAACATAAAAAAAGCCACAAAAAAAATGTGATTCATACATATTAACAATAACAAGAACACAACTACCATGAGCTATGTTAATAGTATTGCCACAAACCGAGGTGGAGGGTATCAAAGATTCGGCACAGCCGAATTTAACACTCTTACTTGTTTTTTTTTGTTTTTGTTCGAAAAAGACCAACCTCAATAAATAACAAGTAAGAGTGTTAAATTCGGCTGTGCCGAATCTTTGATACCCTCCACCTCGGTTTGTGGCAATACTATTAACATAGCTCATGGTAGTTGTGTTCTTGTTATTGTTAATATGTATGAATCACATTTTTTTTGTGGCTTTTTTTATGTTGTTGTATGTTCAACCACTAAACTATTACAAGAAAACACTAGGTTTCATGTTTTTTTTAGAGGTATCTATAAACTTTTGTTCATTTCTCAGCGCAGAGGCTCCCGATTTACTCCGATTTCAATACCAACCTGGTGGGAATTATGGCAAATAATTTTTTCGTAACCTGACCTAAGTAAATGCTTTTTTTTTTGAATGAGCGTGATTTCAACAGACACACGGACAGACGGACAGACGGACAGACGGACAGACGGACATCGCTATATCGACTCGAGCTGTGATAAGGATCAAGAATATATATACTTTATTGGGTCGGAAATTAGTTTTTCGATGCGTTACAAACGGAATGACAAACCTATATATACCCTCTGCCACTGAGATGTGGAGGGTATAAAAATACATAACATTGCCATAAATCAATTAAAATTCATAACGTCAACAACAAGAACAAAAAAAAAACCGAACAATCAGCTGGTTGTTGTAAACTCGAAACCAAATATGGATTCTTAATAAATAAAACCAAAAAAAAAAAAACTAAATCAATTCAAACAGAACAAATACTAGACATTACGATTATTTAATAATCTATAAATGAAATCCGCACTAGCAGCTACCAATCAATAACACTACACACACTCTGGTTTCTATGTACGAGTATGAACTGAAGTGTAGAGTATTATAGTGATTTGCTACATAATAGCAAATGTAGCAGCAAGCAACACATGTCTCGTATGACAAAAAAAAAAAAGTTTACTTATTAACTAAACATTTCACGTAAAGATGACCAATGACCATTTTACATATAAACGACATTGTGATAGCGAAAATATAAAAAATAAATAAATTTATATGAAATAAACTTTCGCCACTTAAGAGGCAACTGCAAAAAAAAAAATTTTTTATATAAAAAAACTAGCCACAAGGCACCCACGCATGTGCTTAAAAGTAAAATATTCAGTGATGTCAATTATATAAAAAAAACACTCGTATTTATTTATAAATCAAATTGCTGTCTTTATTATATTAAAGATTTATATCCGACAATCAAAAAATTATTCTAAACTATTGATCGCTTTAATATTTGAGGTTGATATTATTATTACTGTAATTTTTTTGCCTTTAAGTTTTTGTTTACTTAAATGTCCCCAACAACTAATGTAACAAATAAGGCAACTTACTAGAAAAATTTCATTCAACATCAGTTTTCTCAGCAACAACATAATAATCTTAATTAAATTTTAACCTAATCATTTTCCGACCCAAAACTCCAGGTGTGGAGGATCTTACAAGAGAGTTTATTCTTAAATTTTTTGATAAAGTCGTTTAAATTTACAACAAAAAATTACAATTTGATTTAAAAATTTTTTAAGAAATTAAAAAACAAAATTATTACGTATTAAAAATAATTTTAAGCCTTTAATTAATACTAGCAGATTCCAGCCCTCGAAATTCGAGTGCAAATTCTAGGAAATATTTTTTTTTTCATTAAATAAAGACCCTAAAGGTATGCTAATCAATTATAGCCAATTCACAAATCAGCACAAAAAAAAAAACAAACTCATTTTTCATACAAACACATTAACAAATTTAATAAACACACACCACATAGCATTGTATAATTTTATGTATTTGTTAGTAGCAATTTTAAATGCAATTTACTCAAAATAAAGGAAAATATTTAAATATCTGTAAATCTGCAAAATGGCTAAAAAGAAATACCTTTCAAATAATATACGTTTGCTCAAAATCGGGATAAAACGGTAGAACAAAACATCAGTCACAAGAAATCGCCTTGCCTATTAATATTATAGATTTTTTAAAAATAAAAAGCTATCTCAATGAAAATATAAATAAAAAAAATATATTTTTAATGAACATATTTTTAAAATGAAAAAATATTTAAAAAAATAAATATATTAAATTAAAAAAAAAAATAAAAAAAAAACAATTGTAAGAAAAAACAAGTAAGAGTATAGAATTCGAAAATGCCGAATACTTGATACCCTCCATCTGGGTATTACGTCAAGGTTCAGAAAATACACACATGAAACACACAATGTTCTGTTCAAAAGCAGCCAACACATATCTTTATTTTCATATCAATTATGTGCGTTTCTAAATTTTCTACGGTGCCCAACACAACCATGACTGTGTTCGTTTTAATATTTCGTTATTTACACGAACATTTTTGTATCACATACTTTTTGTTTCAATCACACATAAAGCACACATTTTTGAGTGTTGCTTTATTTGAAGTTCATGTTCTGGTACATGTAGTGAAAAAAAACACAGAACATGTACAATAAACAGGTTCGAGTTCAGTTATATTTTAAGTCGTGTTGTGGCTCGTGTAGTAAGAAAAAACACAACATGTACAATAAACAGGTTCGAGTTCAGTTATATTTTAAGTCGTGTTTAAAATATAATTTTAAGTCGTGTTTAAAATATAACTGAACTCGAACCTGTTAATTGTACATGTTGTGTTTTTTCTTACTACACGAGCCACAACACGACTTAAAATATAACTGAACTCGAACCTGTTTATTGTACATGTTCTATGTTTTTTTTCACTACATGTACCAGAACATGAACTTCAAATAAAGCAACACTCAAAAATGTGTGCTTTATGTGTGATTGAAACAAAAAGTATGTGATACAAAAATGTTCGTGTAAATAACGAAATATTAAAACGAACACAGTCATGGTTGTGTTGGGCACCGAAGAAAATTTAAAAACAAACATAATTGGTATGAAAGTAAAAATATGTGTGTGTTGGTCTAAGTTATGTTTGTTTACATATATGTACGAGTTTTTTATTCAGTGTGTGTTTTTTTCTGAACTCTGTATTACGTTCACATATATAACTGGGGCCAAATCGTCGCATTCGATATCAAATAAAATCAATCGAAATTCCATATTCTGGTTTATTATTTAAAGAAGACGGACAATCGTCACACCTCGCTTCACTTTTACTATTAACTATGGACCATAACTCGTTAGCTGTAACAGAGTAAAATTACTCTTAGTATTTTATTTTAGAAAATAAAAAAATAATTTCGATCGAAAAATTTCGATAACGAATGCGACGATTCGACACCTGGACTTATTGCTTTATAACAAACTAGTATAGACCAGCCCACGAAATTCGAGTGTAAGTACTTTCAACGTTTTTTTAATCTATTTAATTCATTAAATTTATTTCATTACAAATTTGTGCTCAACAAAAATAAGAGCCTAAAGGAATTTGAATCACTTTGTATGCCACCTAAAGGTATGCAATTTACAATTCAACACATGGCGTGTCATATGAAATTATTATAATGAAATTCGATTGCGTTATTATCGTATTGGTTTATGTCTAAAAATATTTTTTCAATTCAACACAGGGCTTTTCAGATACAATTTTTCGAAACACATTAACAAATTTAATGAACACACATACAGCATTGTATACTTTTCTGTAAGTGTCAGTAGCAAAATTAAATGAGCTTACTCCAAAAACATGTTGCAGGCGGTGAATATCTGTAAATCTGGTGGACACCTAAACAGATACACCTATCAAATGGGGTATGTTTGGTCAAAATAGGATTAAAGCTGACAAAGATACATCGGCCACAAGACATCGCCTTGCCTATAAATATTTTAGATGTAAACAAAATATTTGGAAAAGTAAACAATTTGATAAATTTATACTAAATTATTACAACAAACACACTGAATTTTTAACATTTTTTAGCTGTGTCTCCATATTTTAGATCATATCTTGGTATAGTTACGTTATATTTACCCCATTTTAAATATCAATCTGCTCGAAAAATTGTCCTAAGCTGACCCAGGTAAATGGTTTATTTTGTAAATAAGCGCGATTTAAACAGACAGACGGACAGACGGACAGACGAACATCGCTATGTAGACTCGAGTTGTTATATATATGTATATATATATACACTTTATCGGGTCGGAATTAAATTTTTCGATGTGTGCAAACGGAATAAAAAACATATTACACCCTCTGCAAAGTTTTGTGGAGGGTTTAAAAATATTTTAATTATTATACCCTATGCCACTCTTTGGTCTTTTTTTAATTATTGATGCATTTTGTTGATCTCAGGAAAACAGGTTATGGGAAGGATGACAGAAGGAGTAGTGTTTGTGGATATTTGACTAAAATATTATTAGATTATAACTGTCAGGATCTGTGTGGGGAGTTTGTTCAACATACGGCTAGTTCAACTGATAAACGGATTTTCTCTGTAATGCGTTGCGCGGTCGACCGGATAATAGACTACAAACGGGTGTGGACTAGAGAAGCGGTTAGAGCTAGTCTCAGAAGAACGTTTCCCATGGTAGTATCTATAGAGCAGTGCTATACAACCCACATTCCGACGATGTTCCAATGAGTCAACAGAATTGGATAATCTACTGTCATCAATGAGCATTAACACCCTCCTTTGCAAATGGTCCAGTAGCTCCAAAATAGACTCTGAAGCTCCTGCCCTTATATGGGAGTTGAATTCCATTTTCGGTCGGATGTAAGTGGAAATGATTTTAAGGTGATCAGACGGAATACTTCTCTCGACTCTTGAAAAACATTTCTCATGCCCAGAACATCAAAAGTATCCGATTCGTCAATATACCACCTATACCACCCATATATACAGATGACATTGTTGAATTCATGGCCCTATGTGTCAACAAACAACATTGAGTCTTCTGCGCTTTAAAATCAACCCTATTCGCTTTACCACACTCGGAGATTGTTAACAGGTCTTGATTGAGGGTGTCATTCATTGTCCGCATTTTGCCCCCCCAACCTCCAATCGGCTTGGACCACAATCGCAGGAAAATAAATGACAAATGTTGCTGTCATCTGCGAAAGAGTATATAGAATTGAAAGTTTGATCAAGAAGGTCATTCAGAGAGATAAGGAAAAGAGATGGAGAAAGAACAGAACCTTGGGGTATCCCTGAATTAAGCTGAAACTCATTAGATGAGACCCCATCAATAACAACATATATTATGCGGTCTCTAAGAAAACTCGATATAAATCGAGAGAAGTCAATACCAAAACCGAATGCAATAAGCTTTACTATGAATGCAACGTGCCACACGCGATCGAACGCCTGGGAAATATCTAGAGCAACCACTTTACTTTCAAAAAAATTGTGAATGGATCGACTCCAGCGCTCAGAGAGTAGAGCTAACAGGTCTTCCGCAGAACGATTTCTATCGAAGACATAACGTCAATTGTTAAAAAGTGAGTTTGCCTATTGATAATTGACAAGGTGGAAATTGAGAGCGCAGATCAGATTGCAATTGGTAACAACAAAATATATTTGACGTAGACCCAACTTTTATTATACCGATTGAAGCAAAATCGCTTTCTTAGTAGATTAAGCGATGGCAGGCCGTCCGTCCGTCTGCCGGTCTGCCGGTCTGTCTGTCTGTATGTTCCTGATCAACGTTCAGGTCGTAAATGTGAATATATTTTTCGTTGGCCATAGCATGCACGATATTGAAATCGATGAAAATCGGTGGATGTTCAGACCTAGTCCCAATACATATGACCTCAATGACTCGACTTAAATTTCCGTAAGGACCAAATTATCATATAGATTTCGATAAAAATTTGGTTTATGTGTGTTTATTATAGACACAATATAGTAATCCAAAAATAGACCCTGTACTATAATTTTTAGTCATAATTACTTAATAAAGGTGCTTCCGATTTTGACTTAAATCTAACAAAGAACAAAAAGATTCCACAATTTTTTTTTAAATATATATTTTTTTGAGGAAACGAAGTGATTTTAAAAAATATGGTACTGATTGAGTAATTTTTTGACCTGGTCCCCATAGGAAAATAGAATCCGATATGAACTTTTTCATATCTACAGGGCGTAAGTTGCCACTCAAATTTGGTTTATTCTAATTTTCGATATCCATTTATGATCTCAGCAAAGTTGGACTTAAGCCCACTTTTTGAAACTCATGATATTGGGTATCTTATAGTAAATTTTAACCGTTCATAATTTCGTTACTTTGTATATATAAGTATGTTTTACTACAATGTAGTAACTACATAATCAAATTCAATTTAATATATTGTTTATTTTTAAAAATTTTTTATGCCACATAATATTTTTTGATCAAATATATTTTTGTTTGCATTACGTCGAGTAGTTTATTTTGATTCGATCAGTTTTGATAATTATTCTCAGAAAATCTCATCCGTTATGTAAATTAACATATTTCGGTCCTCTTTACCCTCATTCATGTAGTATTTTTTATAATTAAAAAAAAAAAATTCCTTAAAAATTATGTCTCTAAAAATATTTTCTTGAATTTTTGTAATCAAAATAAAATTATCAAAATTATTTGTATTCTTTTTTAATTTTTAAAAATGGATTTTTGCTGAACAAATTTTTTTTATCAAAATAATATCAAAACAATGTTGCCCCGTGAAGTATAAGATAGCGGAAAATAATTATGATTTCATTGCAAGTTTCGGATTAAATCCGACAATACGAGCATTATTTTTGAAATACATAAAATAAAAATTTAAAATTAAAATTGAATTTTTGTAACTTCTTTATTGAAAACACTAAAGCTGACTTAAGTCAAATCAAAGTCAGACGTGATTCTTGTATGAGGGCTAAGTCTGAACATGTACCGATTTTCATCTTTGCGTCTAGCAAAATCAACCAACCAGCAAGCAAGGTGCGATCTGGCTTTTGGTAATTTTTAACAGTTGAAACTCTATCAACTCTATCAGCTATTGAACGCAATTTTCCAAATAGATCGATTTTAGGAAATTATTTAAAGATGTTTCAGGAAAAGTTTTGGAGCCTCTTTGGAGTAAAAACTGGAGATGGAAAAATCATGCGGCAGTTTGAGATTTCGCCAAGATTAGAAGATTTATATGTCCGTGGGTTTGTGAACTGCCCTCGTAGTAAATTAAAAACTAAACACTGCTTCCACCATTAGTGGACTACTCGCAAATTTTGAACTAACTCCATTCATAAGTTTGAACTTTGAAGCTGTTCAAAATTAGAACCTGGAGAACTCAGAAGACAATATTAAAAAAAAAACAAGTAAAAAATTATAGTCGGTCTATATTTATATTTATAGTATCGAAATATGGACTAATGCTGATCATATGTGCTAAGGTCATTTATTTTTTGCAAAAACATATACAAAGGAAATTTGAGACAGATCTGTGCAATATTTTTGTTTTTTGATAGATATAAGTGAAGAGCGGGAATCAGCTTTATATGGGAGCTATGACTAAAAATTGTCCTATAGGGTTTATTTTTGGAATACTGATTAATGAGAGTAATAAACATACACAAACCCAATTTGATCGAGATCTATATGATAATTTGGATACTATGACAATTTAAGTCGATTTCATAGGGGTCATTTCTATAGGAACTAGGTCCGAACATGCAATTTTCACCAATTTCAACAGCGTTCATCCTATGGCTGATAGGAGCTTATATTTGTCAAAATATATTCATATTTGTGACCTGTGGAGTGATTAAGGTTTACATCGACACACAGACAGACGGACGGACAGACGGACATCGCTAAATCGACTCAGAAAGTGTTTCTGAAAGTGTTTCTGAGTCGATCGATATAATAAAGGGTCTACGTGAAATATTTTTGCTAGTTACAAATATCAGCGCACAGTATTACACCCTGTCTACATAGTGATAGAGGGTATATAAAAAAATCACTTAAACCAAAGAAAAGATTGATAAACGTTAAGGGGACTCTCCATATCCCGTTCTCGGGAACGGATAAAAAATTGGACAAACATTTGACAAAGTTAAGTCTAAGTTGATCGGTATCGTAAAAGTATTGATACATTTTTTTTGGTTCTCAGCATCAGTTCAAACACTGAAAAGGGGTAGAAAATGTTTTGAAAATGAATAGTAGTTATTTCAAAATAACAAAAAAAATGCGCATGGAACTGATTTCAGTACACAATATTGGCTCTTCGCAACAAGTCTTTCCGCACTTGATTTTAATTTTAGTTCTTAGAAGGTAAAATAAAAATTAATTTTTTTTCTTTAGCAAACAAAATTTATAAAAATTTAAAAAATTTTTTTCATGCAAAAATAAAACTTGTCTCGAAAAGCTGATGTCTGATTTCTATATAGTGGGGGGAAAAAAATTCTGAAAGTAATTTTTATTATTTTTTTTCGGAATTTTGCAACGAAAACGCCATAATAAGAAATGTTCGTGAAAAATTAAAATCTTTAAAAAAATCTAAGAACGTACTGAAGGGGAAGTGTAGAGATTTCAGGGGCTTAAACGAGGTTTGTGTAAAAAAAATGATTTGTAATATAGTACAGTTTCAAATGTTGCCCAAGTCGTGTTATTGAAACTTTTGGGTTTGGATTTCGTCCGAAACATGATGTGATGGATAATATCGGAATACAGATTTAGATTAAGCAGGCCAAAGGCCTTTAGAATAGTATATTCTAGTCAGAGGGTCTAGAAATTTATTAAATTTTATAGGCTTAATAGGTTTTTAATTAATAATATTTTATACTTTTATAATTTTATAATGTTATAATTTTATAATTTTATAATTTTATTATTTTATAATTTTATAATTTTATAATTTTATAATTTTATAATTTTATAATTTTATATTTTTATAATTTTATAATTTTTTAATTTTATAATTGTATAATTTTATAATTTTATAATTTTATAATTTTATAATTTTGTAATTTTATAATTTTATAATTTTATATTTTTATATTGTTATAATTTTATAATTTTATTATTTTATAATTTTATAATTTTATAATTTTATAATTTTGTATTTTTATAATTTTATAATTTTATAACTTTATATTTTTATAATTTTATATTTTTATAATGTTATAATTATGTAATTTTATAATTTTATTTTTTTTTTTATAATTTTATAATTTTATAATTTTATAATTTTGTATTTTTATAATTTTATAATTTTATAATTTTATAATTTTACAATTTTATAATTTTATAATTTTATAATTTTATATAATTTTATAATTTTATAATTTTATAATTTTATAATTTTATAATTTTATAATTTTATAATTTTATAATTTTATAATTTTATAATTTTATAATTTTATAATTTTAAAATTTTATAATTTTATAATTTTATAATTTTATAATTTTATAATTTTGTATTTTTATAATTTAATAATTTTATAATTTTGTAATTTTATAATTTTATAATTTTATATTTTTATAATGTTATAATTTTATAATTTTATAATTTTATTTTTTTATAATTTTATGATTTTATAATTTTATAATTTTATAATTTTGTATTTTTATAATTTTATAATTTTATAACTTTATATTTTTATAATTTTATAATTTTATAATTATAAAATTTTATAATTTTATAATTTTATTATTTTATAATTTTATAATTTTACATTTTCATAATTTTATTATTTTATAATTTTATAATTTTATTATTTTATAATTTTATAATTTTATAATTTTATAATTTTATAATTTTATAATTTTATAATTTTATAATTTTAGAATTTTATAATTTTATAATTTTATAATTTTATATTTTTATAATTTTATAATTTTATAATTGTATAATTTTATAATTTTATAATTTTGTATTTTTATAATTTAATAATTTTATATTTATATATTTTTATAATTTTATAATTTTAAAATTTTATAATTTTATAATTTAATAATTTTCTAATTATATGCATAATTTTATAATTTTATAATTTTATAAATTTATAATTTTATAATTTTATAATTTTATAATTTTATAACTTTATAATTTTATAATTTAATAATTTAATAATTTTATAATTTTATAATTTTATAATTTTATAATTTTATAATTTTATAATTTTATAATTTTATAATTTTATAATTTTATAATTGTATAATTGTATAATTTTATAATTTTATAATTTTATAATTTTATAATTTTATAATTTTATAATTCTATAATTTTATAATTTTATAATTTTATAATTTTATAATTTTATAATTTTATAATTTTATAATTTTATAATTTTATAATTTTATAATATTATAATTTTATAATTTTATAATTTTATAATTTTATAATTTTATAATTTTATAATTTTATAATTTTATAATTTTATAATTTTATAATTTTATAATTTTATAATTTTATAATTTTATAATTTTATAATTTTATAATTTTATAATTTTATAATGTTATAATTTTATAATTTTAGAATTTTTATAATAAAATTTTTGTGTTTAAGGAGGAATCTTGTAACTAAACTTTCACCAACTTCTCGATTACTTAGAGCTTTGAAACATTTTCCTTTTAACTACAGTGGATGACAATACATTATTTATTTAATTTATACCACAATTTAGTTATTATTTTATGTGTTTGACCTGAAGGCGGATTTTTTTGCAATTGAAGTTTCATCGACTTCCCGACTAGCTAGAGCTCTGAGACTTTTTATCTAAAGTACTTGAAAATATACATAAATCTATACTAATATAATAAAGAGGTAATGTGTGTTTGTTTGTTTGTTTGTAGGAGGTAATCTTCGTAACTACCCATCTGATCTTCCTGAAATTTTCACAGAGTCTTACTGCGGATATGGGAAGTGCTATAGGCTATAATTTTTTTAAATATTTTTGGTGGGCGTGGCACCTCCCACACAGAGTAAATTTTTAATATCATATATATTATGTGCTATGGTAGAGAAAGCTTTGCAAATTTGTCTCAGGTCATCTATTATTAACGTGAGTAGTCAGACAAAAAAATGGGCGGGATTAGACAAATGCGCGTGGTACCCCCACACAAACGTAATAACAAATGTGATATATCTGAATTACTGTATTAGTGAGAGACTTGGGACTTTGCGTGAGCCCTTTCATAACGATTCGAAGGGGGGAGGGGGAGGGGGAGGGTGTAGCGAAGCACACCGGGTTACATCTAGTATGTATATAATTTAACAATTTTCTATATGATCTTCTTACTATTTCTCGCAGTTATCCTGAAATCCTATGAAAATATGACTTAATTTTTTTTTTGATTTATTCTTGTTTTAAAAAAACTTAAATAAAATTCATTAAAAATTTTTTCGCCTTACGAATTTTTTTACGAACGAGAATATTTCACTTTCAATTTCCATATGATCTGATCAAGAGCTTTCTGAGTTAACCTGAAATCGAATAAACCCAAGTCTAGTAATTATTTAATATTTTTTAAAAGTATTTAAAAAAAATATTTTTACCGAGCAAAAATTTTTATGATAGATAAAAAAATTTTTTTTGACAGATATTTTTTTTTTTTAAAATATTTTTAAAAATTTCTAAAACAAAAAATTTTTTTACCGAAAAAAATTGACAAAAAAATTTTTTGTGACATAAAATTTTTTTTTAATTTTTAAATATTTTTAAAAATATCTAAACGAAAAAATTTGTTTACCGAAAAATATTTTTTTTGACAAAAAATTTTTGACAGATAAAAATTTTTTTTTTTTTGCAAAAAATTTTATTTTTTTATATTATTATTTTTTTTGTTTTTTTTTTTTATCTGTAAAACAATGTTTTTTTCGGTAAAAATAATTTTTTTTTTTAGATAATTTTTAAAAATATAAAAAATCCCATTTATGTGTTTATACAATTTTAAATATATAAAAAAAAATGTTATCTGTCCAAAAAAATTTTTTTTTCTGCAAAAATTTTTTTCTGCAAAAAATTTTTTTGTCTGTAAATAATTTTTTTGTCGTTCAAAATATTTTTTGGGTGATCTAAACTTTTTTTTTTGTATATCAAAATTTGTGTTTTAGATCATCTAAAAGGTTTTTTCATATTTTTTATTTTTTTTATTAAAATTTGTACCACTTTTTGAAGCCCTAATAATATTATTGATTTACTGAGCTTTGACCGCGAAAATAGCTTAAGTGACATAACATTCGATTTTCGTTTTTTGATGAATATCGATTACGTACGCTCATATCATTACCTGTCAAACTTTCATAGCTTTAGCTTGAGAACACATTCTTATATTCTCATTCTATAAAACGAAACGTAATGTAACGTTTAAAGTTTATAGGAAAAAAATTTTATTTTAAATGAAAAAAAAAATTAATAAAAATTTTGAATTTTTCACACAATTATTTTTTTTAATTTCGTTACATTTTGCTGAATGAGATGAATACCTTAAAGTAATCCCATACTAAAGATTAAGCCAAGATATTAAATAAAAATCTTCATTCATTTTTTTTTTTTTTGGCACTTAAGCTATTTTCGCCGTCATGGCTCATTATGCTCTAAAGAATTTTGGGATAAAAAAATAATTTAGATGGAAATCTTTTTTTTTATTAAATTTACTAACTACTACGATGGCTGAACTAAGTTTATCGTTACTGATGCTTCTGCCATCAGTATATGAAATTTTATTATCATAAAATTTATTTAACAAATAGAAAAATCACTAAATTAGCAGTACTGAAAACCACATGTAAAAACAAGAGTTTTAACAACTAGTTAAAAGAGAAAGAGTTGTAAGCTGTTTTTTTTTTTAATTAAAGTGAAAGAAGTCAAACTGAAATTTTAACTCCCTGCTGCTAAAGCAATTGAAAATACTAACAGTCGCATATTCAAAGCGTACGGTTGCAAACGGTGTTCAACGGTGAACTGAAACTTAAAATTTAAAAACAATAATGTTGCTAAATACGAAATTAATAACTTTATTGATAACAGTTTGTGTCTTATTTACTGTGGCACAAGGAGCTAGAAGTAAAACTACGCCGGTCAATGAAGAACAGGAAGTATCATTACGACAGACTCAATCAACATTTGTGCAATGGGTTTTGTCATTGTTGCCACAAAGGCCATCTTACGAAACTTTAACAGCTTCTTTAAGCGGCTCTACTACAACGGCGGCTCCTTTACAATCGACAACAACAACGAAAACAACAACATCTGCTAAACCAGTGAAAACAACATTGCAGTCATTAGTCACATCTACAACACCTTCAACGACCTCTACAACTACCACAACTGCGTCTCCATCTACCTCAACTGTCAGCCCCTCAATTCCACCGTCCATTATTACTCCTGCTGTTCTAGATCCACCACGTAATTGTTCCGAATGTTTTTGTGGCATAGCCAATACTAACAAACGCATTGTTGGCGGTCAAGAGACCGAAATTCATCAATATCCATGGATGTCAATGCTTTTGTACGGCGGTCGCTTTTATTGTGCCGCCACTCTTGTCAACGATCAATTTCTAGTAACAGCTTCTCATTGTGTTTATGGTTTTCGCAAGGAGCGGATTAGTGTGCGTTTATTGGAGCACAACCGTAAAATGTCAAATTTCCAAAAGATTGATCGTAGAGTAGCCGAAATAACGACACATCCGAAATATAATGCTCGAACTTATGATAATGATATTGCGATCGTTAAATTAGATCAACCGGTGGAAATGACTGAACTAATGCATCCCGTTTGTATGCCAACGCCGGGTAAATCGTTTAAGGGAGAAACTGGCACGGTAACCGGTTGGGGAGCTTTAAAAGTTGGTGGTCCCACATCGGACTCTTTGCAGGTAATTTTATAGAGAGCTCTTAATAAATTGTTAAGAGTGCGTAAGTTTTTTTCTTCTTTTTTTGGCAAATATTAGAGTTGAACATTAACAAGTAAGAAAATTATAGTCTAGACCGACTATACGATACCTTGCACCATGCGTTTAGAGAGAGGGTCTTGAATTAAACTTTACTGAGGTAATAACTGGATATAGAAAATAAGCTTAAACAAAATTTTAGTGCTATTATTATAAATTTGTGGCATACAGATATGAAAAAGCTGATATCTATAATATTAATAGGCTAGGCGATTTCTTGTGACTGATGTTTTGTTCTACCGTTTTATCCCGATTTTGACCAAACGTATATTATTTGAAAGGTATTTCTTTTTAGCGGTTTTGCAGATTTACAGATTTTTAAATTTCTTTCTTTATTTTGAGTAAATTGCAATTAAAGTTGCTACTAACACATACATAAAATTATACAATGCTATATGTGTGTTTATTTAATTTGTTAATGTGTTTGTAATAAAAATTAGCCTGTTTTTTGTGTTGATTTTTGAATTGGCTATAATTGATTAGCATACTGTTAAGGTCTTTTTTTAATGAAAAAATAAAATTTCCTAGAATTTGCGCTCGAATTTTGAGGGCTGGAATATGCAAGTTATTTGTTATGGGGACTAGATTAAATAATGGACCGATTTTGACCATATTTAGTAAAGTCACTTTTTACAAAAACATATATAAAATAAATTTAAAAAAAATTGATGCAACATATTTATTTTTTAATAAATTTAAGTAAAAATCGGGAATCAGATTTATTTGCGGACTATGACTAAAAATTGTCCTACGGGGTTAAATTTTGGACTACTGTTTAGTGGATAAGATATACGCACATACACCAAATTTTATCGATATATATGGTAATCTGGATCTTAGAAAACTTAGTCTGCCTGTAAGAGATAATTTGTATGGGTGTTATGTCTGACATATTTAGATTCTCAGCAAATTCAATAACGTTCGTTTTATGACCGACTAAATCTTATATACCAAATTTCATTGATATATTTCCATATTTGCGACCTGTAGTTTGATTACAAAGATGGTCAGACGGAGAGACAGACAGACAGACGAACGGAAATCGCTAAATTGACTATGGAAATGATTCTGAGTCAATCCGTGTAATGTGTCAAATATTTTTTGTTGTTACAAACATCAACATGAAATCATTATGCCCTTACTAGATTATAAAACTAATGATGAAAAATTAAATAAATGTGATGGCGTTTGGATCAGAGATCTGCAATGAGTACTGAAAAAGTGATTTGAGTTGAATTATGCGTGACTGTGTGTGACTATCTTGGAATTAAGTTTTGGCTACAACGAGTCCATGGACAAAGTTTCAGATCGGTCGGATGAGCGCAAATGGGGTATAAATCTCTCCGTGACTGTGCGTGACTATGCGTGACTGTGTGTGACTATCTTGAAATTAATCTTTTGCCACAACAAGTCTATCGGCAAAGTTAAAGATCGATCGGATAAGGGGAAATGGGTTTTAAATCACTTCGTGACTGTGCGTGACTGCGCGTGACTACTCCAAACTGAATCTATAGTCACAACAAAACTATGTGTCAAGTTACAGATCAATTGGATGAGGGAGAATGGGGTTGCCCCACGGCAGACAAACAGACAGACAGAGAGTATAATTTAAACGAAAGAGTTTAATTACGGATATTTTTAGCCAAATATATGTTTTCACCCTATACCACTAATGTGGTCAGGGTATAATGACTTTGTGCTGATGTTTCTAACTACCAAAAATATTTGACGTAGACCCGTCTTTTATTATACCGATATTCTCAGAATCACTTTTTTAGTCGATTTGGCGATGCCTGTCCGTCCGTCTGTCGGTATGTCCATGTAAACCTTGTAATCAAACTTCAGGTCGCAAATATGTATAAGATATATTTTTATGAAATTTCGTATATAACCTTCTATCAGCCATACGAAGAACGCTATTGAAATTGGTGGAAATCCGTTCATGTTCAGAACTAGTCCGCATACAAATCAGATTGACTTAAATTACCATAATATCCCAATTATGATAGAGATCAAATTGGTTTTATGTGTGTTTATTACATCCATTAATCAGTAGTCCAAAAAGAAACCCCATAGGACAACTCTTAATCATAGCCCCATATAAAACTGCTTCCCGACTTTCATTTAATTATATAAAAAAAAAAAATATTGCACAGATTTTTCTCAAATTTGGTTTGTACATATTTTTGCAAAATATATGTGCCTTTACCTAATATGGTCAGGATTGGACCATTTTCGACCTAGTCTCCATATAAATATAGTTCCGTTATGAACTTTTTCATATCGAAGGCAAAAAAATTAATAACAATGCCACTCAAATTTGGTTTATGTCTATTTTCTAAGACCAAATCTCTAAACGCATAGTCTATCTAGACCCACTATAATTTTCTCACTTGTTTTATTTTTGTTTTGTTTTCTAATTTTTTACGTAGATTTTCTTCTTCTTAGGATTGATAAAACCGCAAAAGAATGTGACAATTTTGTGTGAATTAAAATTTAATGTTGTAATTGATGTAGAAAAGGCATATAAAATAATTTGAAGAGTTTTAGTAAGAATAGGTCATCCATCTGATACGCTACATTATGAAAGAAAACATCGACCCCAAACACTCTTGGTGAGGTTATGAATAAATACTAGCAGAGCCCAGTACTTGAAATTCGAGCGCAAATTATACGAAATTTTATTTTTCCATTCAATTCTCTTTCAACGTTTTTTTTTTTTGATATATCTATAATATTAATAGGCTAGGCTATTTCTTGTGACCGTTGTTTTGTTCTACCGTTTTATCCCGATTTTGACCAAACGTATATTATTTGAAAGGTATTTCTTTTTAGCCGTTTTGCAGATTTACAGATTTTTAAATTTTTTCCATTATTTGTAGTAAATTGCATTTAAAGTTGCTACCAACACATACATAAATTATACAATGCTATGTGTGTGTTTATTAAATTTGTTAATAATGTGTTTGCAAAACAAATGAGTTTATTTTTTGTGTTGATTTGTGAATTGGCTATAATTGAGAAGCATACCTTTAGGGTCTTTATTTAAAGAAAAAATAAAATTTCCTAGAATTTGCACTCGGATTTCGAGAGCTAGAATCTGCTAGTACGAATTGAATCAACGAGTTTATTATCTCAGTTTTTTTGTACTTATTTCCATAGATAATAATATATTTTTACCATCAGAAGAAGTATCATATTCATAAACATTCATATCACATAAAATCATACACCACCAGTCGTTGCAATAGTTTTGTTTTAAACCTTTTACTTTAAACATAAAAGTTTTATAAGTTATACATCTACATTGATCTGAAGGTGTGTCTTTCATTAGCAAAATGTTGGGCGGTCTCAGACCACAAAATTTTGAAAACCCTGTTTCGAAACTATGATTAAACTCTTTAAAAATGGAGGGGACCTCGCGTCGATACATGATCAAGTAATGCTTCTGACATTTCTTTTTAATGCCATCTTTCCAAACAATATATACAATATCCGGGCGATAGTAAAATGCTTTCACAGTTTCGTAACTTATGTTTGGACTCTCGGCTAGAGCAATGTTTATTTTACAAGCTAATTCTGTAACTACCGCCTTTTTCTTTCTTGGTGATTGAGGCACGGAATTTAGAGCCTTTTGAACAGCTTTAGATAAAGTTTGTTTCGACTTGTAGGGAAGTTCGGTACTTGCAGAAGATTCATCAAAACTTTCAATTTGAACCCGCTTTTTAGCCCTTTGCAATCTCTTCTTGTCCCTTTCCATAAGTCATATAGCTTGTAGCTCACTTTTTGAAAGTTTTTCTTGTTTTCCCTTTCAAAGTTAACGCATCCTTTTAGCCTCATTAGCAGTGAAATTTGGATCTTCCTCCTTTTTCTTTTCACGAAATTTTCGCATACGGCTAGCACTTGTTGATGGTTGTTGATCAGTCATTTTTTTAATTTTGAGATTGAAATTTGTAATACAAAAATTTCTTGTTCCTCAGCGTCACGTACGGACGCTTAACTGGTACCACTTATCACTTAGACCACTAGAAGTTAGGTATAAACCACAAAAGTGAGTTTCTATAATCGGCTTATCTTACAATAATTAAAATAAAAACGAACTAAGCGTCACGTATGGGACATCGAAACTTATCTTTGTGTTATAATTAATTTCTCGTCCATTTACTAAAAAATAATGGTTATGCAGTTAAATAAAACATCGATCTACTCTTTATAATTGCAATAAATTATATCAGATTAGAACATAATCTCATTATGTATGTGCAACAATACGAATATATAAAAAATTAATATGTGGATAATGGATTAGAGCTCCTATTTTTCATGAAATGCTCCATTAGAAATCGCATTACCTATTAATATTTAACTAGCAGATTCCAGCGCTCGAAATTCGAGTGCAATATCTAGGCAGCTTTATTTTTCAGCTTAGCCAATTCACAAACAAACTTTATTTTGTTTTATTATTATTGTGAATGAAGAAAACAAACTCATTAACAAACACATTAAGAAATTTAATAAACACACATAACATATACATGTATAATTTTATGTATGCGTTAGTAGCAACTTTAAATGCAATTTACTCAAAATAAAGGGAAAAATTTAAAAATCTGTAAATCTGGTGAACAGCTAAAAAGAAATACCTTTCAAATAAAATACGTTTGGTCAAAATCGGGATAAAATGGTAGAACAAAACATCGGTCACAAGAAATCGCCCAGCCTATTAATATTATAGATTACAGAAACCATAAGCCAAAATTGAGTGAGATAGCAGCATGCTTTTCTTTTCTAAACGTGGCATAAAGTAGACATAGGACTATATTATTATATGGAGACTAGGTTAAAAATATCTTTCTTAAAAATCATATCATATCTAGCCTTACCGATCGATATATAATCTAATTTTCAAAAGCGGTTCAGGTTGAATTGAAAATAAATTTGAATATAAACCAAGAACGACCATAAAAAGTGTTGAATTGTAAGTTGGCTAAAATTGATTGGCGTACGTTTAGGGTCTTATACAATAATTTATTAAATGAAAAAATAAAATTTCATAGAACTTGCACTCGAATTTCGAGGGCTGGGATCTGTAAGTAAATATATAAATATGGAAAACGTTTGGTGCACCTATTTTTGGCTTTGTGGGCCATAGAACGATCGTTCATGAAATTGGAGAAAATCTGTGCATGCTCAGATCTAGTCCCCATACAAATACACTTTACGTTATTGCCGTAAACGTCCACAAGATCTAAATAATCGTTCTATATGGTTTATTGCACAAATAGACAGGATTTAGCGATATACAACTGCTTGGCGGTCTTCACTTAAATCTGGCAAAAAGCCAAATCATAAGATAATTATTTCTCAAATGCTTGGTCCATTTCTAAAATTGGTCACCTTAAAATATATTATCCAATATGAAATTTTTCACGTCGTTAAGTCAGTGATTCTGTTTGAAGCTGTTTTTATACCCTATATCACTATGTGGTTTGGGTATAATGACTTTGTGCTGCTTTTGTAACTACCAAAAATATTTGACCTAGACCCACCTTTTATTATACCGATCGACTCAGAATCACTTTCTGAGTCAACTTAGCGATGTCCGTCCGTCCGTCTGTGTGTCCATGTAAACTTTGTAATCAAACTACAGGTCGCAAATATGAATATATTTTGATGAAATGTGGTATATAAGCTTTTATCGGTCATAGGATGAACGCTATTGAAATTGGTGAAATTCGGTCCGTGTTCAGACCTAGTCCCCATACAAATGAGCCCTATGAAATAAATTGCCATAAGATCCGAATTATCATATAGATCTCAGTCAATTGAGGTTTGTATGTGTTTATTATATCCATTAGTCAGTAGTCCAAATAAATTCCCTATATGACAATTCTTAGTCATAGGCCCTATATAGAGCTGCTTCCCGATATTCACTTAAATCTATCAAAAAACAAAAAAAAAAATATTGCACAGATTTTTCTCAAATTTGGTTCGTATTTTTTTTTTCAAAATATAAGTGACTTTACCAAATATGGTCAGGATCGCTCCATTTTTCGACCTAGTCCCCATATGAATGTAGCATCCGATATGAACTTTTTAATATCTGTAGCCAAAAAAAAATTAATAACAATGCCACTCAAATTTGGTTTATGCTTATTTTCTATATCAAATTAGTTGGACCGAAGAGATAGGGTCTCTAAGCCATGGTATAGGGTATCGTATAGTCGGTCTAGACCGACTATAATTTTCTTGCTTCTTATTATAAATTTAGTTAAAATCTATAAATTTTATTAAATTTACTCATATTTTCTTCTGTTTTCCTTTACTGTTATTCCAGGAGGTTCAAGTACCCATAATGTCGCAAGAAGAATGCCGCAAAAGTCGTTATGGACCCTCACGCATCACCGACAACATGCTCTGTGCTGGGTATGAAGACGGAAAGAAGGACAGCTGTCAAGGAGACAGCGGTGGTCCTCTACATATTGTAGCGCCCGGTACCAGAGAACATCAATTGGCCGGTGTTGTGTCATGGGGCGAGGGCTGTGCTAAGGCTGGCTATCCCGGCGTATACGCTCGAGTTAATCGTTATGGCACTTGGATTAAAACGCTAACGAAAAACGCTTGTATATGTCAATCAGAAACTAAAAAAATTAAGAAGTGAGAACCAAGCAAAGAAAAAGATATTTATTGCTAAAAAAAAAGAGATTAATATAAGATACCATAATTTGATATATTTATTTATTTATTATTTATTTAAATTAAGGAGAACAGCTAATAAATTATTTTAAACATGATAGTTTTAGAGACATTAATATATCTAGGCGAAAGAAAACTTTCTTTTTGATAGTACGAGTAAATGAAAAAAAAACGGGTTTCTTAGACAGATTATAAATTGATTAAACTTGAAGTTGGTTGGAGTAAATCATGTGTAGTTTATTAAATAAATTACATTTTTCCATTTGTAAAATGAAGATAAATTATGCACAAATGTACAGAGAATAGTTTAAAGCCAGTTTGAGTTTTTTTTTAAGCTTTTCGTTATAGAAAGTTAAATTAAAGAGAAATGGAAACTATAAATCTAACTATGGCTAAATAATAGATCGTTATTTGGTTTATATTATAAGAGCAGTAATGCAGCTACGACTGTTTTATAGTTAAACTGTGTACCTAACTTTTCATTCTGGAATCATATTTACCTTTTAGGGACTTTCAAATTTAAAAAGTTTAAAAAAGTTGAAAAAAAAATATTTGTGCTTAAAACATATGCTAATGGAATTTTTAATTTTATTTGTTTAGACTTGTTGCTTTGACACAAATGAAATTATTTTGTAGTCCAATTACCTTTTGGAAGACCTTTAAAAATATTAAAGGACATAATGTTTTTAAATATTTTCACAAAAGTTTGATTTCTAGTATTATGTAAGAACATATTTAAATCTTTATAAAAATATATTTTTTATACGCATTTTGGCATCATTAACACAGCTAGTTAATTGTAAGGAAAATAAAAGGCCTATTGAAAAGCTATGAATATACTGACTTGAAAAAGCTACTTTTTTACGAAAAGGTACTTTTCAAACCAAAGTAAATATATTTTTGAAAGAAGACACTTATTTCAAATAATGTACTTTTTTAAAATTATTTCTTTTAAGAAAAGTACTCAGTTAAGGAAAGTTACTTTTTACTAACGGGTACTTTATTAAGAAAAGAAAATTGCCTTTTTTTTGAGGAAAGGTATTTTTAAAGAAGAACTCTTTTAAGAAGGGATACTTTTTTAAGCAAATGTACTTTCTTTAAGAAGAAGTACTTTTCTTAAGCAAAGGTAGTGTTTTCAGAAAAAGTCCTTTTTTAAAAGAGGTAGTTTGAGAAAAGGTACTATTTTGAAAAAGTTACTCTTTTGAAAAAGGCACTTTTTCAAGAAAAGGTAAACTTTTAAAAAACTACTTTTTTAAGAAACGGTACTTTTTTAAGAAAAGGTGCTTTTCTATGAAAAGGTGATATTCTGCGAAAAGGTACTTTTCAAAAAAGCAAATAAATTAAAAAAAACACTTTTTTCTGATAAGGTACTTTTGGAAAGAAGCAAATTATAAACAAATTCTTTTTTTGCAGCAATCGCATTTTTTATGAAAATGTACTTACTCAAGAAAAGGTTCTTTTTTAGTTTTATAAGTAAATAAACTATTTTAATAAATTTTAGTTTTTTAGCAAATGTACTTGGAAAAAAATTTACTTTTTTAGGAAAAGGTACTTTTTAAGATAAAATAAGCTATTTTAAGCAACTGGACTTCTTTTACTCCCTATCCTTTCAATGGTAGTGTCTGTTTGTATTTTTGCCTGTTTGTCTGCCGAAAAAACTTTGAATTTTTAACTGAAGCTTTGCAGGCAGACTCGTGGCGATTATAACAAATTTTCGTTTAAAAAATTTAATTATAGCATAATTTAGGATTTTTCGTAATTTTCATAGTTTTTTAAATTGGCAACCATGTTTCATTTGCAGTCATCAATTGTTTAATTACATGATGGTAAACTCAATTCACAAGGAAAGGGAGTATTATAAAACTTGGTTTTTATGGGTTAGAAGTAATATTCCTAAAAAAGCAAGTTTTTTCAGAAAATTTACATTTTCGAAAAATGTACTTTTTAACAACAGGTACATTGTTAAGTAAAGGTACTTTTTTTTAACAATATGTATGTCCTTTTCTATGGAAAACATACGTTTTTTAATATGTACATTTTTAAGCAAAGGAAATTTTTTAACATAAGGTAATTTTAAAAGAAAAGTTACTTTTTTAAGAAGAGGTAATTTTGTTTAGGAATAGTACTTTTTTGTAACAAAATGTACTTTTCAAAGAAAAATTAGGTTTTAAGAAATTATATTTTTTTTAAGAAAAAATATACTCTTTTAAGGAATGGAACTTTTTCCATGATTATTTATTTTTCTAAGAAAAAGCATTTTTTTGAAATGGCACTTTTTAAAGAATAGGTATATTTTTTTAAAGAAAAATTACTTTTTAAGAAAATATAGTTTTTAAAGAAAAGGTTGAGTTATAACAAAATAACCTACTTTAAGAAAAGGTACATTATTTTAGAAAAGGTACTTTTTTAAGAAAATATACTTTTTTAAGAACAGGTATTTTTTGTAAAAGGTACTTTTAAAGAAAGCGACTTTTTAAGGAAGCGCACTTTTTTGAAGAATTTACTTTCTTAGAAAACGCACTCTTTTAAAAAATTATTGTTTTTAAATGTACTATTTTGAAAAAAAGTAATTTATTAAAAAACGGTACCCTTTTAGAAAAGATACTTTTTAAGAAAATGTACTTCTTGAGAGTGGTACTTTTTTAAGAAAAGGTACCTTTTTAAGAAAAGGTGCTATTTTAAGAAAAGGCACTTTTTTAAGAAAAGGTACTTTTTTTAAGAATAGGTACTTTTTTGAAAGTGGTACTTCTTAAAGAAAATGCACTTTTTTAAGAAAAGGTACGCACTCTTTTAAAAATTTACTGTTTTTAAATGCACTATTTTGAAAAAAGTAATTGATTAAATAACGGTAACCTTTTAGAAAAGGTACTTTTTAAGAAAATGTACTTCTTGAGAGTGGTACTTTTTTAAGAGAAGGCACTTTTTTAAGAAAAATTACTTTATTAGGAATAGGAACTTTTTTGAAAGTGGTACTTTTAAAGAAAGTGACTTTTTAAGGAAACATACTTTTTTGAAGAATTTACTTTCTTAGAAAATGCACTCTTTTAAAAATTTACTGTATTTAAATGCACTATTTCGAAAAAAGTAATTTATTAAAACACGGTACCTTTTAGAAAAGGTACTTTTTGAGTAAATGTACTTCTTGAGAGTGGTACTTTTTTAAGAGAAGGTACTTTTTTAAGAAAAGGTAGTTTTTTAAGAAAAGGCACTTTTTTAAGAAAAGGTACTTTTTTTAAGAAAATGTACTTTTAAAGAAAGCGACTTTTTAAGGAAACATACTTTTTTCAAGAATTTACTTTTTTAGAAAACGCACTCTTTTAAAAATTTACTGTTTTTAAATGCACTATTTTGAAAAAAGTAACTTATTAAAAAACGGTACTTTTAGAAAAGGTACTTTTTTAAGAAAATGTACTTTTTGAAAGTGGTACTTTTTAAAGAAAAGGTAGTTTTTTAAGAAAAAGTAAATTTTAAAGAAAATACAATTTTTTAAGAAAAGGTACTTTTTTAAGAAAAGGTACTGTTTTGAAAATAGTACTTTTTGAAAGGGATAATTTTTTGCAAACGGAATGGGAAATTTTTGAAAAAAGCAATTTTTTAAGAAAATATACTTTTTGCAGAAAAGTTACCATTTTCAGGAAATATCCTTTTTTGATAAAGCGAGTTTTTAGGAAAATTTACTTTCTTGAAAATTTTGATTTTTTAGAAAACGTACTTCTTTGAGAAATATATGTATTTCTTTGAAAAAGATACTTTTGAAAAAAAAATTTTTTTTTAAGAAAAGGTACTTCTGAGAAAAGATACTTTTTTGAATAAAGTTATTTTTTTGAAAAAGTTCCTTTTTTCAGAAAATGTATCTTTTTAAGAAAAGGTAATTATTCAAGAAAAGTTACTTTTTTAAGAAATGGTAGATTTTTAGAAATACTAACTACGAACTGACCCGGAAATCGTTGTTTTGCCATATAACTTATTTCTAGTGAATATTTTTGTTATTAATTATGATAATATGTGTTTGCTATGTATGGAAGGTGCCGAGCCCACCGGTTTGATCCCGACGATTTTTCAGCTAACATCTCACACTCATTATTCGTGAGCTCACACCTGGTTTCAAGACTGTCGGATTTAATTTGTATGGGAAATGCTACGCCCACGTACCCAATAACGCCCATTTTTGGTTTTACTACTTACATTACGACCAATTGACGTGCAGAAAGCTTCAAGACTCTGGCCATCATAGTACTCCAGATATATGATGATATGTATTTACCATGTATGGGAGGTGGCACACCCACTTGTTTGTTCCCGCCCCTTTTTTTATATAACTTCTCGCACTCATCATTCATGAACTCACACCTAGTTTCAAGACTGTCTTGTTTATAGTCTTCCAGATAATTTTTCTTGTATAGGAGGTGCCACGACCACTAATCCAATCCCGCCCATTTTGGTACGACTACTCACATTAGCAACCAATTGACATGCTGAAAGTTTCAAGGCTCTAGCCATCATGGTACTTCAGATATATGATGATATGTATTTACCATCTATGGGATGTGCCACGACCACTTGTTTGATCCAACCCAATTTTCGCCAGACTTCGCACATTACTAAGTTATGTACTCCTACAAAGTTTCAGAACTCTTGCTATCATAGAGCTCCAGATATATGATGTTATATATTTTTTATATATGGGAGGAGCCAAGCCCACTTCATATATTTACAAATATAGCCTATTTTACTTTCGCGATACAAACTTACACACTGTGAAAATCTCAAGAAGATTGGTCATGTGGTTTAGCCACCTATTAATGTCAAACCCACAAATAAAATTTCATTTTTATATAAATAGATTTTAAGAAAAAGTATTCTTTTAAGAAAATGTAGTTTTTATTCAACAAAGTGAGTTTTTTTTTAAGAAAATTTACTTTTTTGAAAAATGTGCGTTTGTTTAAAAAACGTAAGGATCTTTTTTAAGAAAAGCAATTTTTTTGACATAGTTACTTTTTGAAAAACATACTATTTTTAAAAAGGTAACTTTTTAAAAAACGGTACTTTTTTAGAAAAGGTAATTTTCTAAGAAAATGTTCTTTTTGAAGAAATGGTACTTTTTAAGAAAAAGTACTTTTAAGAGAATATTTTTTTTTAAAGAAAATGAGCTGTTTAGAAAAATATATTTTTTTAAGAAAGGATTTACTCGTTTAAGAAACCCCAATCTTTAAGAAGAGGTACTAACTATTTTGAAGAGTAGGTACTTTTTTTTAAAGAAAATATTATTTCAAAAAAATTTTTTTTTTTAGCAAAACGAACTTTTTTAAGAAATTGATTTTAAGAAAGGTCCATATTAGTTAAATGTACTGATTTAGTAAAAAGTAATTTTTTTTATTGAACTTTAAAAAAAATTATGTTAGTCCTATCACAGGGGAGCTGTGTAAACATCTAGTAATAAAATATTTTTTATGGCACTCTCTTAAAATCAAACAGAATGCGTCATCTATGTATCACTTATAGCAAACAACTGCAGGGGCTCTGCTAGTATAAAAATAGTAATTATTTCAACTGGTTAATTTTTAACTTTTCATTTTTCATTTTTCGTTTTTCATTTTTAATTTTTTATTTTTCATTTCTCGTTGTTCTTTTTCATATTTATTTTTTATTTTTCATTTTCCATTTTTCTTTTTTAATTTTTTTAATTTTAATTTTTTATTTTTAATTTTTCAATTTTCATTTTTCATTTCTCATTTTTCATTTTTCATTTTTCCTTTTTTGTTTTTATCTTTTCGTTTTTCGTTTTTAATTTTTAGTTTTTAATTTTTAATTTTTAATTTTTAATTTTTGATTTTTAATTTTTAATTTTTAATTTTTAATTTTTAATTTTTAATTTTTAATTTTTAATTTTTAATTTTTAATTTTTAATTTTTAATTTTTAATTTTTAATTTTTAATTTTTAATTTTTAATTTTTAATTTTTAATTTTTAATTTTTAATTTTTAATTTTTAATTTTTAATTTTTAATTTTTAATTTTTAATTTTTAATTTTTAATTTTTAATTTTTAATTTTTAATTTTTAATTTTTAATTTTTAATTTTTAATTTTTAATTTTTAATTTTTAATTTTTAATTTTTAATTTTTAATTTTTAATTTTTAATTTTTAATTTTTAATTTTTAATTTTTAATTTTTAATTTTTAATTTTTAATTTTTAATTTTTAATTTTTAATTTTTAATTTTTAATTTTTAATTTTTAATTTTTAATTTTTAATTTTTAATTTTTAATTTTTAATTTTTAATTTTTAATTTTTAATTTTTAATTTTTAATTTTTAATTTTTAATTTTTAATTTTTAATTTTTAATTTTTAATTTTTAATTTTTAATTTTTAATTTTTAATTTTTAATTTTTAATTTTTAATTTTTAATTTTTAATTTTTAATTTTTAATTTTTAATTTTTAATTTTTAATTTTTAATTTTTAATTTTTAATTTTTAATTTTTAATTTTTAATTTTTAATTTTTAATTTTTAATTTTTAGTTTTTAATTTTAAATTTTTAATTTTTAATTTTTAATTTTTAATTTTTAATTTTTAATTTTTAATTTTTAATTTTTAATTTTTAATTTTTAATTTTTAATTTTTAATTTTTAATTTTTAATTTTTAATTTTTAATTTTTAATTTTTAATTTTTAATTTTTAATTTTTAATTTTTAATTTTTAATTTTTAATTTTTAATTTTTAATTTTCAATTTTTAATTTTTAATTTTTAATTTTTAATTTTTAATTTTTAATTTTTAATTTTTAATTTTTAATTTTTAATTTTTAATTTTTAATTTTTAATTTTTAATTTTTAATTTTTAATTTTTAATTTTTAATTTTTAATTTTTAATTTTTAATTTTTAATTTTTAATTTTTAATTTTTAATTTTTAATTTTTAATTTTTAATTTTAAATTTTTAATTTTTAATT
>OY821521.1:164079960-164082460 GCA_963682025.1 Cordilura impudica | reverse complement strand
CTTTAAAAAAAAGTAAAACAAAAATGTAAAAAATTTACTTTTTGAAAATCGAATTTTTTAAGAAAACGTATTTAAAAAAAAAATTAATCTTTTTGGAAAACGAACTTTTTTACAGTTACATGTCAGTGACGAGCGTAACTCTATATAAAGTTAAGAGATAACAGCTGCGTTTTATATATATTTAAAACAAATATTGAGGTTTTGTAAGCGAAAAGTAACTTCGTATTTATTTCAGTGAATGAAAAACATATAAATGTAATTAAATTCGCACATGTGTCCTATGGAAATGTGAGTTGCCAAAGTAAATCATTATGAGTGGCTACAATACAACCACATACCACATATACGATTGTACATTTATACAAAACAAAATTAATTACACAAACAAAAACCATTATGAAAATTTATCAAAAGATGTGTGGAACAGTAAGAAGTATTTAGGTTGGATATTCTTTGAAATTGATGTAAACAAAAGAATAAAGTTTTCTTTAAAATATATTTCGTAGTAAGTGATCAAAACTTTTAAATATTTCCATTTTAAAAATTTCCGAAAACTTGGCAAAATTTTTTGTGGGCTTTGGCTGTTTTTTTTTTTTTTTTAATATAGTTTAATGAAAAATATCTTTAAATTAATTTTAACTGTCATGGCTGGTCCGTTTAATTTTCCTTCTGTTCTCCTTTGGCACTTTTTTTTGCGTGTGCCAAAGGAGAACAGAAGGAAATTAAAGGAAGCCATGCGTTAAAATTAATTTAAAGATATTTTTCATTAAACATAAAAATTCACAGCCTCTTCCTCAAGCGAACAAAGAAAAAAGAGGAATGTAACGAAAGAGAAAGTACAGATATTTGGAATTTATATTATACGAGCGAGTGGTAGACAGCAAAAATGCAATTCTTATTTAACCTCCAATCATAAAATATATATTTAATTGAATTTTTTTTGGATTTTTAATGTTCATTTGGATTTGCTCATCCTGTGAGTGAGTTCGACAACAAGTAGTTCCTTAAGAATTTTTATGGGTTTTATAGATTTCTTTACGGTTTTCCTCTATTTGCTATAAATGGCAGGCACAAACATGTCGTTCATTTTTTTTGTGGTCTTCGTATAACGATAATGATTTTATGGCTGGTTTATTGGTAATTTTATTACTTTGGTGCATGACTATTTTTTGTTTGTTTTTGGTTTGACTATGATATGTAGAGGATGGCTAGCAAAGTTTCAATAACTGGTATTGAAAATAGTCTTATAGATGAAAAATTTTAGTTTAGGGAAATTGAAAATTGAACATTCAAGAAACTTTAACTAAGAACAGAACAAAATTCAAGAGATTTTTTTCAATTCTTCAAATGTCAAACCAAATGTCAATTTGAAAGCTGATCGCAATATGATTTATAAGTAGCCAAAGTTTCCCGCTTCCGCTGAACGTAAGTTTGCGCTGATATTTATGGTTTATTGTAGTTGAGAATACACATCGAAAGCTGTAAGAATTGGGTGGAATATAGAGATAGACAGTTTCGTTTACCAAGCACAAAATGACAAAATTAGTGAAATCGTCAGGATTGCTATTCGAAATAGATCAAAGTGTCTCTTGAGCCCCTTAATATATAGTAATGCTCAACACTGACCAGCTGAATGCGTAACGCTATACTTATCTTCTAATTTAAACATACAAAAAAATATTTTTTTAAAACGAACGAAAATTAAACTGTTTTCAATTTAAGAAAAATCACTTAAAAGCAGAAATTCATGAACGCAATTTCGCTAAAACTACAAATCGTAAAAAAAATAATTAAAAAAAAAAAAATCTCGAAAACAAAAAATGGAAAAACACAAAATCGCAGAAGCATAATATTATAAAAATGTTAAATTGTAAAAATTCAAAATCGCAAAATAACAATATCGGAAAACTATAAGAACAAAAAACTGAAAATTGCAAAAATGCAATTCCACAACACATCCATATCGCACAATTACAAAAATAAAAGTGAAAAATTGCAAAAACACATCATCTCAAAAATGCAAACCACAGAACGAAAAATTCAAAAAATGCAAAATCGCAAGTCACAAGAAAGAAAAATCGAAAACGCAATTTCACAAAAACTCCATATCGCAAAATTACAATAATAGAAAATCCGGAAAACGAAATATGTCAAAAACACAAAATCGTAAAAGCATAATATCGAAAAAGCGCAAATCACAACAATGTAAAATGGCAAATATGCATAACCTCAAAAATGCAAATCGCAATATCACAAAAAGGTATAATTGCAAAAACAAAATGTCGCAAAAACACAAAAGCGCAAAATCAAAAACCGCAAAATTGCAAAATAATAAAAACGCAAAAAATAATATCGTTAAAACGCAAAATCGCAAAAGCAGAAAATCACGGAAATGAAATATCACAAAATCGCGAAAACTGAAAAAAACAAAAACCGTAAGAACAAAAAACGCGATTTCGCAAAATCATAATAATGTAAAATCGTAAAAATGCATAATCGC
>OY821521.1:164049595-164079760 GCA_963682025.1 Cordilura impudica | reverse complement strand
AGATTAGATTAGATTAGATTAGATTAGATTAGATTAGATTAGATTAGATTAGATTAGATTAGATTAGATTAGATTAGATTAGATTAGATTAGATTAGATTAGATTAGATTAGATTAGATAAGATTAGATTATAGATTAGATTAGATTAGATTAGATTAGATTAGATTAGATTAGATTAGATTAGATTAGCATTAGATTAGATTAGATTAGATTAGATTAGATTAGATTAGATTAGATTAGATTAGATTAGATTAGATAAGATTAGATTAGATTAGATTAGATTAGATTAGATTAGATTAGATTAGATTAGATTGGATTAGATTAGATTAGATTAGATTAGATTAGATTAGATTAGATTAGATTAGATTAGATTAGATTAGATTAGATTAGATTAGATTAGATTAGATTAGATTAGATTAGATTAGATTAGATTAGATTAGATTAGATTAGATTAAGCATTTATGAGTTACTAGGAAATTAGGAAATTACTTCTTCACCTCAAACAATATCTATGAGTTAACACAAGTCACTTTAGTAATTTGAAAGGACTTCGTTAAACATCAATTCTCATTGATTACAGGTATTTAAAATACTATTCCTGTCGGGTTTAAATTACGTTCATCTGTTCCATCTACTCCAGCAATAATGATGACAACACTCTTCAATACTATGACTTGTGATTATAATGAACTGTGCACATTTGTTTGAGTTTCAAATATAAATCATCATATAGAATATTGCAAGAAGTCCTTTACGACTTTGTCTATTTCAGAATGTTCAACGTGAATGACAGCTTAACAGAAGAAAATTATGTTTTTTATATTTATTGTCAAGCGTGTCCATTATGACAATGAGATATTGTTTTGCTAAAAGTACAACTTTTAAAATAATAATGAGAATTAAGAGCAAAAATACCCCATAACACACTGACAAACAAACATTCTCGATGTAAATACATATGTACGAGTATGCATATAAACGACAAAAATAGTCAGTTTGGACAGACAGACATAGAGACAAGTCAGTTTCATTTCAAACACATTTTTAAAAATATATAAATTAAAAACGCAGAAATGACAGTGACTAGACAAACATTCGCATAATGATTCGTAGTTCATACCTTAGGACTGGTTGGTCGTTTGGCTGGATGAATGGCTGAATGGCTGTTTTTGGTTTGAGTTTAAGTTAATGTATTCTTTGGTGGCATAATATGAAACGCGTAATATTCATTTCTATTTTGCAAACAATTAATCATTACATTTATTATTATATACCAGCCAGCACTATAAGATGGCAAGTATATGAAGTTCATTAGTTGATATGGATTATATCAGAGGCGGTCGAATTTATAAGAGATTACTTGTGAGATGCCAGCCATGCTGAATAAATAAATAAAGCTCTTGGGAAATTGATAACTTAAGTGTTTGTTGCCTGGAGATATTAAGAAATTTTAGTTTCTATGATAAACCTCAAGCAAGGACCATATAATATTATAATATTATAATATTATATGGTCCTTGGACTAGTGGTGTTATATATGAAATGCCAGCCGAGCTTACTTACAATATCCGTGAATCAGAAGTGGAAGAAAAGATTATAGATATGGTTATTAAACACTCCAAAGATAGAATAACTTTTGTCATCCTGAATATAACACATAAATATGTATCTAAAACATCAAGACTTATGAAGAAAGCACAAATTCAGCAAAATAGTTCTTTCGATAAAAATCGTAAAGAAGCGACAAAATACAAAGTTGGTGACATCGTGGCAATTAAGCGCACTCAATTTGCAAAATAAATCGTTACGACGTTGAAAGATTGTGATCAGAAGAAGGTCCAAAGAAAACATCAATAGCAGCTGATTTAATGAAACCATGGGCTACATCGTCAGGAGCCGATGATTTGTCAGGATTGGCGGTGTGAGATTGTATTATTATTATTATACTTAAGTTATTTGTACTTGTTTTACTTGTTCATCTTTCCACTGTGTTATTTTATTTTAATTATTTTCGAAGTTGCTTTTGTTTAAAAATCTATAATGAAAAATAATTTTAAAATAGTTTCAGTTTGAATAAATATTTTGTATAAAACAAACGTGTTGGCAGTTTTATTTATCTCACATATATTTAGAAAAAAGTGAAAAGAAAAATGATAGCTCGAATGTATTCTTAAAGATATTATTGGCACTAATGATGTTCCGACCGTTTGTAAAGAACTTGCGGAATCAGCTAGAAATTCAGATTTTAAAGGAATGGAAGAAGAAGATATTCCGATCTCTTGTTATACGACAGAGCTTACTAATAAATTTCGATTGCAATTAATATGAACAATGGGGAAGTAGAACAAAAAAGCTTACTTGTCGCTTAAATCTCTGAAGCGTTGCAGTTGAAATCACAAGCCATTAAAATGTTTGAAAATAATGATGCGGACGAAGATCGCAGTTTAAAAGTGTCTATAAATGTTATAAGTGAATTAATTAAAAAAGAATACTTTCAACCCAATAAACTTAGATAATTTTATGCAAAAATCACCAAGATTGCCAAATCAAACTGAGAAAATTATAATCGATTTAGATGATTTAAGCTCAGAATAGAAAACACCGATTTACTTTTTTAATTTAATATGATTAGTTCCTTTTTATACCCTCCACCCCAGTGTGCAGAGGGTATATATAAGTTAGTCATTTCGTTTGTAATTATTAGAAAAAAAATTCTGGACCCCAATAAATATATATATATTTGTGATGCTTAGAACAAGCCGTGTTGATATAGCAATGTCCATCTGTCTGTCTGTCCGTCTGTGGAAATCACGATGACAACTTCAATCGGGCAGCTAGGATGCTCGTTGGCATAAAAAATGGTTTACTAACATCCTGAGAAGTTTTTTTTTTAAAAATCGCTCAAATCGGTTAATTAGGGCACGAGATTTGGATGAAGAACTAAAAAAAGTATAATTATACCCTATACCACTATGTGGTTTGGGTATAATGACTTTGTGCTGCTGTTTGTAACAACCAAAAATATTCGTCCTAGACCCATCTTTAATTATACCGATCGACTCAGAATCACCGTCCAGCCGTCCGTCCGTCTGTGTGTCCATGTAAAGCTTGTAATCAAACTACAGGTCGCAAATATGAATATATTTTGATGAAATTTGGTACATAAGCTTCTATCGGCCATGGGATAAACGCTATTGAAATTGGTGAGAATCGGTCCATGTTCAGACCTAGCCCCTATACAAATTACCCATATGAAATCAACTTAAATTGCCATAAGATCCAAATTATCATATCAATCTTAGTCAAAATGGGTTTGTATGTGATTATTACATCCATTAATCAGTAGTCTTAAAATGATCCCTATTGGACAACTCTTAGTCATAGGCCCCATATAGAGCTTCTTCCCGATCTTCACTTAAATCTATCAAAAAACAAAAATATTGCACTGATTCTTCTCAAATTTTGTTTTTATATATTTTTGCAAAATACAAGAGACTTTACCAAACATGGTCAAGATCGGTGCATTTTTGGGCCTAGTCCCCATATAGATATATCATCCGATATGAACTTTTTCGTATCTGCAGCCGAAAAAATTAATAAAAGTCCCACTCAAATTTGGTTTATGCTTATTTTCTATATCCAGTTAGTTGGGTCTAAGAGATAGGGTCTCTAAACGCATCGTATAGGGTATCGTATAGTCGGTCTAGACAGACTATAATTTTCTTCCTTGTTTTCTATGTTGTTGTTGTCACGATCTCGCCCTCAATAGGACAGCTAGGGTGATTTTTTTTAGTGGGAATGATTCACCAAGACCATGGGAAGATTTCTGTTTAAAACAACCATTAAAATCGATGGAACAGGACCAGGGAAATCTCTGAAAAATTAAAAAAAAAATTAAAAATATGATCTTTCTATATTGCTCTTTTTGTTATTCTAAATGTTGTATTGCTGTCATAGCTGGACTTGTTGTTTTTGTGGTCGTTGTGGTAATAATATAATAAAAACTAACACTTTGTAAATTTTCTTATCAACTCTGGTAGAAAAATTTAAAAGTTTCCATTGTTTTGGCATCACTAAAAAAAATTGTTGGATAATTTTTTCTCTCACCACGAGCCAGCATGCAAAGTTTCAGATCAATTGGGTCACGGGAAAGGGGTTGAAAATCGATCCAAAATTTTGTCGACAAGCAGACACTACGAGTTAATATAAAGGGTGTAAAAATTCACGAGCATCTAAAGCAAATAATGCTAAACTACCTAGATAATAAAAAAACAATGTTAATTTACCAAAAAAAAAATTAGGTATTAATTTATTTAAAGAAAAACACAACAATATATTACATATGTATATTAAACAAAATATATATATAATATATATAATAAATATCAATATTCTGGGATTTTTATAACACGGTGTCTTGACTAGCTGTAATTCATGGCTATGTTCATGTTCAAGTCAGAGAAATATAATAACGTCAAAACGTCGAAGTGGGCAAATTATGTCTAGACATTTCATTTCCAAAATGTCTTTGAACTGTAAACACTTAAATTTGTGTCCAATTTCCTCCCACGCTTTTCTTTTTAAATCCGTTTTTTATAGTTTTCACTTTTGTAGTTCCATAAACACTCATATTCGCGATACATATTAATGAAATTATTAATTTGGCTTTTATTTGATTTAAGTTGCGCCATTTTTTAATACTTAAACGACAAAATCGAATGAAACTTCAAATTAATGGCAGGGTTTAATGCAGAATTTCTGTCATTTCAACATTAGCGGTCTCCACTAGCCATTGACTTGTTCATTGCCATGAATTATAGCTGGTCGAGACACCATGTAACATCGCAAGTTTTGCAAATATCAAAATCCTCTAAATAATATATATATATAATATAATATACATATACACGAAAAGCATTTAGAACATTACTGAACGTAACCGGAACGTCCCAACGCTTTTCATGTAACAAAAAAACAGCTGACACGTTACGTTAGTGTTACATGTGGTTAACTAGGCCTTAAGTTAGTTCTATCATTATTGCTTGCTGCCACTAATGATGAATAATGTTACCCTGTTAAAACCGTAATGCAAATTTACTGGATTACTATAAAATTGCAATTTAGGTTTTAACTTGTTAAATGTATTATTATGATTTATTTCTTGAAATGCACATATAAAAACGGAAGTTTGTTAATTATAGAGCATAAATATTATTAAAATAATACTAATGGTAATAAATGTTAACCGTTTCCCCAAAAATGTGCATATGTCATGAACTTGGTAACTCTATTTTGTAAACACAACAAGAAGTTAAAATGCCAAACTTATGGTCATATTTGTAAGAGAATTATGGAAAAACGTACACATAGAAAAAATATTTGCCAACCGAATTGGTTTTAATTGGAACAACTGTATTTTCGATTGTATCAGCAGAAATTTCATATCATATGCAAATTTTCTACTATAATAAAATATTTACTGTTAAGGCAATAGAATTGTAATCATAGTGAACACGAAAATCGGTTATTAGCATTATCGCAATTCGGTAGCCACAATGAATCCGTTTTTTGTGTGTATGGTTTTTGTTTATTATTAAAAAAAGTAATATTTATTTATTAGCTAAAAAAAAGTAATATAAAATGCATTGATGTTGATTTTGTAGTATTTTGGTGTTGTATATATATATATATATATATATATATATATATACATGCATACATATCTGTGGTCACAAGCATTAACCGCCTAAGTCGAAAATCATGCTTTCGAGAAAAATTGCTTTTTATATAAATACAATGGGGCTTCATTACGACTTAGGTCAGTATGTTTTCATTAATAACTTTTTAATAAACAGTATTAGAGAATTGGGGATTCCACGTAAATAAAAAGCGTTTTTAGTAGAGCATGATGGAATACATAACTCAAATCATTCTTAAGTCGACTTAGGCGGTTATCGCTTGTGACCACAGATATATTAAATAATAAAATATAATACACATATTCTATATATGTATGTAGTATATCCATAATAACCGCATGTTAGAAATAAATTGGTATATTATTTTATTTATATAAAATTCTGCAATATTTTGTTTAAGGGAAAATACATTTCTTTTGCATTAACAAACAGAGTGTCACTTCATTTTGCGCAGCGTGACTATGCCACAGTAGATGGCGCCACAAATTTTGTTCTAATTAGCTTTGCAATAGTTATCTATATATTAAAATGAATGTCAACAGTTCTACATAGTTTTATCAAATTATTATTCTGCTTCACCTAAAAAATATCTGATTGCGATTATATATAATGATTGAGTTTGAAATTGTTCAGGCTCAAGATCAAATGTTTTTACTTTAAATAAAGTAAAAGCATTAGCACATTTGTTTCAAAAATTGATCTATGTATATTCTGCATGACAGGTTATACAGCTGTTTCGGGAAGAGTCACCAACCCTCATCAGTAACCAAAAGCAGTAGATAGTTTGTTTGGTAAAAAGTTAAATTCATATATATTTGCTGAAAACAACCAAATGAGAATTCAAGCAAAAGTTATACTATTTAAGCCTCTTCCAATATAACAAACTAAAAATAGAACAACTTTGAAACAAATATGATTGTATACGAGTACACATTGCATACTACAATATACATGTTTGTTTTTGTCTTGAAAAAACAAGAAAAACAATTTGTTTTTGCTAAACTTACATTTAGCGTTAACGGCGTGCCCTCCGTATTTTTAATTTTATTATTTTTTATAAAAATAAAAAATCTTATTTTCGATCTTTGTCAATTTAATGATTGAGTTTGAAATTGTTCAGGCTCAAGATCAAATGTTTTTACTTTAAATAAAGTAAAAGCATTAGCACATTTGTTTCAAAAATTGATCTATGTATATTCTGCATGACAGGTTATACAGCTGTTTCGGGAAGAGTCACCAACCCTCATCAGTAACCAAAAGCAGTAGATAGTTTGTTTGGTAAAAAGTTAAATTCATATATATTTGCTGAAAACAACCAAATGAGAATTCAAGCAAAAGTTATACTATTTAAGCCTCTTCCAATATAACAAACTAAAAATAGAACAACTTTGAAACAAATATGATTGTATACGAGTACACATTGCATACTACAATATACATGTTTGTTTTTGTCTTGAAAAAACAAGAAAAACAATTTGTTTTTGCTAAACTTACATTTAGCGTTAACGGCGTGCCCTCCGTATTTTTAATTTTATTATTTTTTATAAAAATAAAAAATAATAAGATTATATATAATTTTTAAAAATTGTTTATAATTACTAAAGCATTATTTTTCACATAAATACAAAATTGCACCTTTTAAATTTTCCATTCAAATTTAAGAAAATATCAATTCTTAAAACTGGGGTTCAGATTTCCAATTATAAATAGAAACATTAGAAAATATCAATTAAATTTCAGAAAATCATATTAAAACGTCGGAAATGCTAACTTGAAATTTAGACGACATCAATTGAATTTTAAAAATACAAATTTTATTCTTTAAACACAAATTGAAATTAAAAAGAAAAAAAACACATTTAAAAATAAAAGCTTGTGTACATTTTCACTGATTAATTGGGTCCTGCGTTCTTCTAAAATGCGTTCCGATACTGAAAAAACTCGCTCGCTTGTTGCAGAGCTTGCAGGAATATTCAAAATATGTCGAGCAACAGCTTTTAAACGGGGTAAATCAATGACATTTTTCCAAAATGCCATGATATCTTCATTTCCACACGTTTTATTTAAATAAATATTTATTTCATCCAACTGGCTTCCATCACTTTCTTTTACATTGAAGGAATCTGTGAACTCCAAAAATAGAGCGTCTTTTGAAGTAGATGGACCTAAATGTCTTTCCGAATTTTTGACTGCATTAGATGTATTTTCATTAAATATATCCATCAAGAAGTTAACAGTGGTAATTACATTGGTCCGTTCTTCGTCACTCATAAAATGCAACTTTTTATAGGGTGGATTCAAAAAAAGGGCTAACCGTTTAAGCAGTGCTCTTTCTGTTTTCATTTTTAGCTCAGTTATAACAGTTGAATCGTTTAAGGAGGCTTCGCAATGTTTTTTTAATTTTCTCAAAGACTAAAACTGTTTCATTTATAGTAGGAAGTGTATCGGAAGAAAGTCGTTCCGAGCATTCTTTAAAAATTTCGAGAAACTTTAAAACTTTTTGAAGTAAGCCTTGATCAATTTTACCCAACCGATAAAGCTCACTTCTTTTGTTAAGTATCTCCTGCATTTCTCTATATGACTCATCGATGCTTTGTAACGTGATAAAAATCGAATTCCAGCGAGTTTTCACGAGCTGTTTCAATGATTTTGTCAGCCTAGTATTCAGCTGGGATCGTTTGAAAAATTCGACTATCTTTTACGATTCGAAAATTAAGACCTTGATGTCCTCAATCGGATCATTATTAAGAACATCTTCCATAAGAAGGTTGATATTGTGACATGCACAGGAAAAACGCTTGTATGATCTAAAGGCTTTAACAACATTAGCTCCATAATCTGTTACGATAAAACCATTTTCCAATTTTTGTTCAATTTTAAACTCCCTTAAAAACTTCAATAACAGCTCTCAGAATATTTTCGCCAGTTTTTTTATCGTCAGGAAATTCTCGCGTGGCAAGAACAGAAGCAGTCAATACCCAATCTTCATTAATGTAATGAGCGCTCAAAGAGAATAAGCTGCGTTGGCTATATTCATCATTCCACAAATCGGCTGTAAACGCTAAGTTATTCTCTTACAAAACTTTTGAAAGTACTGCTTTGATTTTTTCATATTCAGCAGGCATTGTGGTCCGCACTGGTGTCCCTCTGGATACCAATATGTCTTCAATATTTTGTTTGCCATACTTGGCTCCAATGCCAATCAAAGCTTGACCAAATTTCCTGAATCCGGAACCTACAAAACAGAATTTCAGCTGCATACTTTAAAGCTTTTTAAAAATTTTTACAAACCTTCCGTAACACAAAACGGGCGCAAGTCTTTCGTTACAAAGCCGAGTTGATGCTGCCCAATTTCAGCCTTAGATTGTATCGGTACCTTGCGTAGCAAAAACGTGTCCATAACATTTGTTGTTGTGTTTCTTGCGATTGTCAAATTATTACAGGAGTAACGGATCAAACTGCCAGTGCCAAATTTGGATGAATATGATAGAATTTCCCTGCTTTTGTTGCACTGAGCAAAGTCAAGCTGCTTTCCTTCGTATTTGACAGCACGGAAATCACTCCAAACCTTGCTTTTGGTGTTATTTGGTATGACGAACTCATACCGTGAGTCCTTAGAATTGATCTTTAAATCATTTTCTATTTCAACCTTTAGTTTTTTCGTAGAAGACATTTTGGAATGCTTTTACACTTTTGTGGCGCAGCCAGAAGAAAAAAAACTTATGATATGAAATGACATTAATCAGCTGCTACGCAGTGATGCCAAACCTGCATATTTCATTTGTCTCTTGGCAGTTGATAATACGTATACAACAATGGCATGCCACTACTTGCATGTGTAAAGGCAGGGTAAAGTAATGCTTGAAAGTTGAATCACGCATGTACACACACGGACACTTACAAATATATCACGCTCACACATGTTCACGCGAAAATTATTTCACGTGCGTGCGTGATCACGCGTGTCACGTAAAATTCACGTCACGCGCCCATCTCTAGTATATAACCTAAATGCATGCCGATCAGCAACCACGATGACCGGTATCTATTCTAATAGAATAGATGAAAACGATCTTTCCTTGTTGGAGCGCGAATTACTAATGTGAGAAAGCTTTATAGACCAAGTCTTGAAATAAACAATAAATCATCTGTAAAGCGGATCAACCCAAAGAATTTGCTGAAATAATTTGGTATTTAGTTTAACAAATTGTTTACTTTTTCAAATATATTGTTTATATTTATTATCAATACTCAAACCGAGGTGGAGGGTATTAAAGATTCGGCACAGCCAAATTTTACACTCTTTCTTGTTTATGTTAATCTTAAATTTAATATGTTTTTCTTAAAAATTTTCAAATTTTTGTTTGAATAAAAACTTGAAAAGTTCATTATTATTGGCCAAGAGAATGGAACGTGCAACCAATTTAATAAAAATAAATACAAATGCATGGAATATGGTGTTTGGGTTTGTGTCGTTTCGATTTGCATCGCATTTCTTCGATGTCAATTAAAGACGCAAACCGGGGTATTGGCACGGTAAGTTAATTTCTTGTCTGGAATAAACATTAGATATTTAAAATCAGGAAAAATCTAACCCTTTATATTTTAAATTTAATAGACTACTTTAATTTTAATAGAATTAATTTTTTCTTTCACCATTTGAAGAAAATATTCTGTTAAATTCCACTCCTCTCACATATTCCATTTGCCAGAAACCAAATTGAAAAAATATTAAAATTCAACACATTTCTCAATTATTGAAAATAACTTTTATTTAATTTAAGTTATTTATCAACTAAACACTTCTAAGTATTTCACTTTTTTTTCTGGCTACACAAATCTTTAGCATAATTATTTTTCATGGTCCTTTAAGAAAAACACACACACACACACACACACAAACACGCGGGCGCACAGACAAGGTTAAGAGAACGTTTTACATTTTCTTTACGAAGATGATAATTTTTTTTATTTTGTATTTTTTTTTTTTTAGTTTTGTGGAGTGACAGCAACAATATAAAAAAAATTAGTTTGTATTAAAACTCATTAGTATTCAATAATTGCACTTAGCATATTAATTGCGCGTAATAACCAATCATATGCTACCAATGATGATGAGTAAGAAAACGAAGGAAAAGAAGAAGAACAAGATGACGATGATGATGACAAAAAAATGTGGATGATGACGATGACGACGACGGCTGTTGGTTGATATTTGTTTGATCATCTTATTGCTGTTGTCGTTATTATTATTATTATTATTATTGCTGTTGCTGTTGCTGTTTGGTGTCTGCGGTGGCCTTAAGCATTTGATGGTGGTTGATTGTCGTTTTTTTGTGTAGGTACATCTTCACTATTAAATATTTACATGACAAAGAATTTGTATTGCCGACTGATGTATGTACAAATACTCGAACATATATTTCAAACGAACTATGTAGCTACACTTATTAAAAAAAAGTGTTCGTACACCTAAAATTTAATTTGTCATAATACGAAAAGAATAGAACAACAAATTAACTAAAATGTTTTTTTTTTTTTAAATAAATTTCACCTTACAACAGCCATTCTGGGAAGTGAGAAATTCAAAGTCAGGGTGAAACTACTTGGCCAGTAGTGTATAAAACCTCCAACGGGTTTGGAGTTCTGAGGCCAAATTTTTTGCGACCCTCTATATTTTTTGTGTGAACAGTGTTGCAACTATAACTCAAGTATCATTGTTGATTCCTCATTGCATTCTTCAGCAAATATTTAGCTCCAGTAAATCAAGTTAAACTAATTGTATCGAAAGAAACTCTCAAAGTTTATACTTGTTTCAACTTTTTTTACCCAAAATAACATAACATATTCAGAGCGTATGACTATTATTTATTAGTAGAGTGGAAGAGGTGTACATTAGGATGGCCCTTAATAAAAAAAGTGTTCAAGCTCTCGATCGCACCCCTAGAAATATGCGAATAGCAATAAAAGTGAGAAATACAAAGTTTTGGGCCAATCAAAAAACATTTAGAGGTGGCTCAACGCGATTGAAAATTTCCAGTGTGTTTATATGGGGAAAATATGACTTTTTCAGATTTTACGAAAATTTCGTTCTATAGTTTAGTTTTTCTGACAAATTGTTATATAATTCTGGATGAGTTAAATTATGTTTTCAAAAACCTATAAAACTTCAAAATCGAATAAACTCGCAATAGCAAATGCCCCAGACCACTTTTGTGACAAAAAAAAACTAGGTCATGAAATTTGATAGCATTTTTTTCAACTTTGAGAAATTGATTAAAGCCATAATATTTTTGGTCTCTATACTTAAAATACTAAAAAATTTTCTTAAACAAAATTTCAAAAAATGGATCTGGCACTTCAAGGTTTTGTTAAATACATATTACAAGTTATCTGTGTGAATTTTTAAGTAAATCCCTATGCCAGAATTTTTTTGACAAGGATTTTATTTTTGCGGATTTCGAGAAAAACGGGATTTTTATAAAATATTCTGTAAATGTACTCCTTCTAAATACGTTGTATCAAAAATTCATCACTTTTATATTTTAAATGTTATATTTTATCTTAATAGCCTTTGGTGCAGTTATCTGCTTATTGCTCGCGAATATAAATTAAAACAATTTTTAACCAATTTTTTTATAAAATTATTTAATGTACATATAAAAACTATCTATATTTTAGATATGACCCAAAGCTAATAAAAGACAATTTATCCAAAAGAATATGAAATATTAAATTAATTCTATTTATTTTGGTGTATTCAAGGATGATTTAGTGTGCGATTCAAATTGTTTTCTGTAATCACTTACGACTTGCAATAAGTATTGCTTTTCTTTAATTTTATATTATTATATAAATTTTATACTAGCAGATTCCAGTCCTCGAAATTCGGGCGCGAATTCTAGAAAATTTTATTTTTTTATTAAATAAGGACCCTAAAAGTATGCTAATCAATTATAGCCAATTCACAAATGAACACAAAAAACAAACTTATTTTTATTACAAACACATTAACAAATTTAATAAGCACACACATAGCATTGTATAATTTTATGTATGTGTTAGTAACAACTTTAAATACAACTACTCAAAATAAAGCAAAAAATTTAAAAATCCGTAAATCTGCAAAACGGCTAAAAAGAAATACCGTTCAAATAATATACGTTTGGTCAAAATCGGAATAAAACGGTAGAACAAAACATCAGTCAAAAAATCGCTACCCTATTAATATTATAGATTTCATATTCTTTTGAATAAAATGTCTTATATTAGCTTTGGGTCATTTGTGGGTCCTATTATTTTATTTAGAAAAAGATATTTTTTATACATAAAATAATTTTATAATAAAATTGCTTAAAAGTTGTTTTAATTTATAGTCGTGAGCAATAAACAGATAATTGCACCAAAGAAATATCACAATGGACTATTTTGATCCCAGAAGCACTGAAGGGTTAAATAAATAAAAATTAACCGAACTATTTTTAAAAAATTCTAAATGGTGGCTTCATCTGGTTTAATATAAAAAACTCGTTTTCGTTAATTTTTATTTAAAAAAATCCAATGCTGGACTTGGCAAATAATGGGTTATAGTTCTCGGATTTATCCAAAATTTTAGCAGCGGAAGCTTTACACATTTCGATATATATTTTGAGCGTCCCATCTAAAAATTCAACAGCACTTACAAAATACTTGAATTTTTTGAATAAATCGTCTTTTATTAGCTTGGGGTCATATGTGACCCAAATTCCAAAAGGGTCGATGGGGTCATATTATTTTTTTCCGAAAACCTAGGCTATTAAGATAAAATATCACATTTAAAAGTAGAAAATTGATGAATTTTTGATATAAAGTATTTAGGAATAGTTCATTTACAAAATATTTTATAAAAAGCCCATTTTTCTCGAAATCCGCAAAAATAAAATCCTTGTCAAAAAAAATTCTGACATAGGGATTTACCTAAAAATTCACACAGTTAATCTGTAGCATATATTTAACAAAACCTTGAAGAGCTAGATAAATTTTTTAAAATTTTGTTTAAGAAAATTTTTCAAAACTTGAAAAGGGAGTTTTCAAAATTTTATCAAAAAATTTTTCCATTTTGGGTCTCAATGTTTAATAGGTTTAGAAGATGGTAATAAAACAATACTTCATATCTGATGACTTACAGGTATAGAGATTAAAACAAAATGTTGGCTTTAATTAATTTCTGAAAGTTGAAAAAAATGCCATCAAATTTCATTACCTAGTTTTTTTTTTGGCCCAAAAGTGGTCTGGGGCATTTGCTATTTCTTGGCGAGTTTTTATTCGATTTTAAAGTTTTATAGCTTTTTGGAAAGATAATTGAATAGTGATCCCCAATTATATAACAATTTGTCGGAAAAATTAATCTGTAGAATGAAATTTTCGTAAAATCTGAAAAAAAGTCATATTTTCCCCATATAAAACACACTTGAAATTTTCAATCGCTTTGAGCCACCTCTAAATGTTTTTTGCTTGGCCCAAAACTTTGCATTTCTCAGTTTTTTTGCAATCCGCATATTTCTAGGGGGTGCGACCGAGAGTTTGCACGTATGAGTCATATTTTTAATTATAAATCAAACATACATACATCAGTATTTTTTATGTTATACATATATACACTATTATTTGATTTAGATCCATCTTTTATTATATCGATCGACTCCGTCCGTCCTTCCGTCTGTGTGTCCATGTAAACTTTTTGATCAAACTACAGGTCGCAAATATGAATATATTTTTATGAAATTTAGTACATTAGCTTCTATTGGTCATGGGATAAACGGTATTGAAATTGGTGAAAATCGGTTCATGTTCAGACCTAGTCCCTATACAAATGACCCCTATGAGTTTGACCTAAATTGACATAATATTCAAATTATCTCATATATCTCGGTCAAATTGGGTTTGTGTATGTCTATTGCATCCATTTATCAGTAGTCCAAAAATTTATCCCATATGACAATTCTTAGTCATAGCCCCATAGCCCCTGTTTGCCGCTCTTCACATAAATCTATCAAAAAACAAAACTATTGAACAGATTTTTCTCAAATTTGATTTGTATTGTTTTTGCAACAAATAGATTACTTTACCAAATATGGTTAGGATCGGTCCATTTTTTAACCTAGTCTTCATATAAATATAGCATCCCATATGAACAAATTAATAACAAAAGTCTTTCTTTGTTCCACTTTTCACCAAACTAATTTTAAAAACTTCTCAATTGACAAATTAGTCAAGTAAGCAATTATTACGAATTGATAAAAAGATTCAACAAAATATGAAATAATTAAATAAACAATTTATAAACTACTTAATAAATCAATCAATAGTTAATTAAATTAGTTAATATTGTTTTTTTTATATTTTTTTTCATAAATTTTAAATAATTTATTAAACTAATTGATTAATCAACCTGTCTGTCTCACTTTGACCCATTTAGAGTGCCCCAATCGAGTCCAAATGTATGATCGACCTCCACTAATTTTGCCAGTGGCACACCCTGCTGCAAATGTTGGAATTAAAGTTATTGAAAATTTTGTGAGCCTAGTTTTGGTCGCTACTTGGAGAGCTTGAAAGGCATTGCTCGTCGGTTTGGGAGGATTCTTGACCGAACTAGACCTATAACAATATATAACTAGATAGAGAACATTTCTCTCCAAGACTTTTGTAAAAAAAATATACTAAATTTTATTGAATCTAAAATAATTAAGTTTTCAGATTATAGATTTAGGTTACAATTTGCTAAAAATTATCCGCATAATTCGTTTGTCAATATTCCCAATTATTAAATCTTACTCCAAGCTATTCATTTCAATTCCAAAAAAAAAGCCTGAAAACCTTCATTAAATACGGATATAAATTAAAATATTACGTAATTTATACGAATATAAATTTGAAAAAAAAAATTCATAAAACGAACTAACTTCAATCGTAAAATTAAAATATTGCAGATAATCTACACTTATGTTTTAATTATATTTTATATAAGTCATCAAGGCATGTAAGATTTTATATATTTGTACATTACAAGTTACGGTTTCAACATGATTTCGATGATGATGTAAATATTATACCGGTAACTCATCATAACTTAACCTTTATTTTGTTCTGCATCCAAGGAACTGTCATTTAACAGTTTTTATTAATGGAGATCAAAACAATGAGAAGATGTAATATACAATGATTTTTGTATTTTCCAATACTATAATATTATACAAAGGCTAACATGCCCATTCTATCTAAAATTCAATTATCAAAATTATTAATTTTAAAATAAAGATATATATATATATAATTTTTTTATATAATATTAATTTATTGTTTCTTTTATTTGTATTATTTATTTATGCATTCTAACATTTTTAAGAATAATTCAATTTATAATCGTCAATCAATTAGTTATGTCCTTTATACTGATTGCAGAGTGCATAAATTCATATGAACAAAAGCTTTTTCTTTAAAAAATGTAACAATTGTAATATAATGTTAAAGAAATCATTTTAAACTGTTTTACTTAACATTATGTTAGGTTAAAGCAGAGCTTATTAAAAAAAATTAAATAATGTAAGGTTATTGTAATACTTAGCAATAAAATTCCTCTTTCTTCATGTAATGACGTCACCATTTTACGACAAATTAAGATGTTGTTTGTTTTCTGCAATCCGCATGTTAAACTAAACAGGAACAATGAAGAACATAATTTTTTTGCATAATATTATTATTTAGAATGTAGACAGAAGGCCAATTTTTAACCAAAGTGTATGAAAATGTAGACAAAATTAAAGCGATGCAGCGATAACCACATATTCGCAAACTGATACCTTATTTATTTTGTTAGGTTGGAAATTTTGAGTCACTTTAATTATAATGATGAATATACTTTGAAATACAGCAGCACTCAGTAAAAAAAATCAATTGGCGTTCCATTATATGTGTATGTCGTAAAATGTTGATAACTTCTTTGAAATCACATGGCAAGTTTTAGGATTATGTATTGTATATAATTCCCATATTAAAACCCTAAGTAATATTTTAATTTGTTGAATATAGCATACAAAAATTAACTTTAAGCAAAATCTTACCAATAACAATTGGGTTGGGGAATTTAGTAAAACCCATTATGACAGTTTTGGAATGAGGTTCTGTCAGTTTATATACCAAAATGGAGTTAAGGTAGAAACACAACTGGGACGAACGACGAATTTCGCACAGCTCGACGAATTTGTCGGCAACAATTCGTTGCATAAATTCGTCGAATGAAATACAATTACGACGAATTCACATAACAGCTGTAACGTCAATATTCTGTCATTTGAAATTGTTTATAATTTATATAAATAAATAGTGCAAAAATATGAATAAAAGAATTTTAAACTTTGTACGAGTTATTACAATTGTAAACATCATGTTCACGATGGTAAAAGCCTTTACTTTTGTACGGCAACGTTTAAGAAGGAGATGGTGGGTACGGCCTGTAAACCTTGCTAGAAAAGACCTTGGCTTCCATCAAATCGGTTTTGCACAACTTAAGTTAAAAGACGAAGAACACTTCTTTAAAGCAACGAGAATGACAGTGGATACATTTAACGCTCTTCTAACTTTACTTAAAGAAAGACTGCAAAAGTTTTCCAGAAGAAAGCCTATTGACGAAGAGACACGTTTGGGTATAACTCTTATGTAAGAGCTTGGTAAAAATGTATGGTTAGGCAAATTTTAACATTTTTAAATGTATCATTAGGTACCTATCACAAGGTTGCAGTCCACAATTTTTGGCATGGACTTACAAGATGGGTGTGTCAACTGTAAGGAAAATTATCTACGAAACCTGCGATGCGATCTGGAAAGAGCTCCATGCGAAATATATTGGCCAGCCTAATCAGCATGAGTGGAAAAACATTGCCGACAGGTTTTACGTGAAAACAGGAATGCCGCATTGCCTTGGTGCTATTGATGGCAAGCATATCAACATAGTTTGTCCACGAAACAGTGGTTCTCTTTTTTTCAACTACAAAAAGACTTTTAGCATTGTGTTATTGGCTGTATGTGATTCTGATTATACTTTTGTTTTTGTTGATATTGGAGCATTGGGAAGTCAAAGTGATGGTGGAGTCTTCGCTCGCAGTGCATTTGGAAAAATGATTTTAAGAAACCACATCGAGGTTCCCCCAGATGATAACCTCCCTGGTAAAGATATATGTAATGATATATACATACATTAGTAATTAAATTTTGGATTATTGTAATTAGGCACAGATAAATCTTTCCCTTATTTCTTTGTGGGAGATAATTCATTCCCTCTGAAACGTAATCTAATGCGTCCATATCCCGGACGAAACTTGCCAGCGGTGAAACAAAATTTCAACAAAAATTTATCAGCTGCTCGTGTACACATTGAAAACGCTTTCGGTATTTTAGCAAACAGATGGAGAATTCTTCATACAAGTATTAACGCCTCACCCAAAAACGTGGATAAAATAGTATTGGCCACGTTAGTTCTGCATAATTATTTAATGCTAGATAGAAGCACCGGATACTTTGATGAAAATTTGGTCGATCATTACGAAAATGGAACTTTTATTTCCGGAACGTGGAGACAATCATCTCAACAGATGTCATCTTCTCGCATTTCTCATGCCAATCGTTCATCAACAGAGGTTTTTGCACTGAGAGATGAGTTGGCAGATTACTTATTAAATAATTAATAATTTAATAATGAAATAACAATAAATTGACTCATTTCAGATCAAACATAGAATTCTGATTTTAATAAAATTTTGACACACAAGGAATTAAGGAAATTCAACTATTTTATTTGTACATATGGTGCAGTTACAATTTATAAGTTTGTACAACAAATTCAATGAAAACTCTAGTTCACGTTTCCTCTATGTGATATCGATTTGGGATAACTCCTCATACACCAAAGCCATGATTTTACTTTCAATTCGTCTTACAACCGCCTGTGGTAAATGGGCTTTCGAAATTTTTATAGCTAATATTTCAAATAACATCGATGCTGCGTCACGGTTTCTCTCATTCGAATTTGTTACAGATGCGAGTTCCTTCACAGTGTCGACACACTCTTTCATAGCTTCTTTAAAAACGGATGTTACTTCCGCATCTGCTGTCTGTTTGGTATACTTTTTTGGACGAGCTTCATTTGCATCATTACTTTCATCCGTGCTTGGTGTGCTTATGTTGTCAGTCAAAATGGTAAATGACGAGCAATCGAATAAGTAATCAAAATCACTTTGTTCCTCTACAACATTTCCAACAGTTCTATATAAACAAATTATTATAAAACAGAAACGACATTAAAAATATAAAAAAAATTTCTTTGTAGATATGAACATACGGTCGTGAATCTTTGTAGTTATCTAAAAAACGCAGTGACTCCATATATTTCCACTTTTTTGCCGGACTCTTGGCGCCACTACCGGAAGCAAGTTGAGCAGCTCGTATATGCCGCTTGTAAGTGCCACGAAGACCTCGCCAAAGCTTTTTGCATGAATCACCTAGATATTGCAGTTTATAAAGATTTTTAAAATTTCTTGGATATTATTTTTTTTACTTATACTCACCGGATAAATTTATCGAACTGCCAATTTTTCCCCAAATTTCTCTTTTTTTCTGAACATTTTTATAACATTTAGATGCCAGGTTGCATAAACATTCATTTTTTTGACTTCCTCTATGATAACTTCACTTATATCCATATTTATTTTTGATTTCTGAAAAAATTACATAAATTTTCATTAATAAATTAATTTTATGTCATTTTTGTTTACATGTTGCAGATGATAGTGTAACCATATTTGAAAGAAAAGAAGCACTAAATGAAAATGAATAAATATTAACAAAAAACAATGTAAAAGAAAATTATATAATTAAATACAGATTTTATTTAACTTATAAGTTCTAAATAAAATATAAAACAGTTCTTAAAGACAAAAATAACTTTATTTACTAAAACATTTGATAAACTAAAATAAAATATGGCAACTCTACACCAATTTATTCGTCGTTCGTCGGCGTAAGAAATAGAAATAAACATATCGCATAGTTCGTTACGCAATACGTATTTTGTTCGACGCACTGATTGTGTGCATTTTCATATACACAAATGTGTTTTATTTCTGACGACGAATATTCGGAACGAAAAATTCGTCGTTCGTCCCAGTTGTGTTTCTAACTTTAATCTTTAAGTATGTGATTGATTTGTAGAAATCAATTTTTAAAAGATTTTACTTACTCCCATTATTTTTATAAAAATTTCTTGAAAATCACTTTAAAAAAATTAATTTTTATATAAAATTTATTAACAATACCAGTTTATAAAATTTAATTGCCTTTATTAGTTCAAAGGTTAAAACGTTGGTTTTACTTAACTCGTTGAAGTCACAAAAGAAAAAGAACTGTAAAATTTCTGTTTCATACGTCGTCACGTTGTTTTATATTATAGCTGTAAATTTACGATATATATATATATATATTGATGCGTTGAAACTTAACGGTAACTACGTGTCGTATGTAAGTCGCTATTACACGGTCATTATTTTATTGCCGAACTATGACTTTCCATTTGTATGTCCGTACTTAACATTTATGTTATAATGTGGATATGTATTTATGCTGTGCTAATGCTGTGATCATAATTGTAGCATATAATCTGCATAAATGTTAGATACATGTTAGCTTCAATATAGTGGATTTTCATTAGGAGAGAAACTTATATACAAAAAAAAGAGCATCTTTTATTAAATATGAAAATTTATGAATGAAAAGTGAAGATGTTATTAACATGTTAATGTTAGTAACAATAAAATCGTATTTGTTTAATAGAATGAATAAAAGGTTGGCGTTTTTAGCTTTTAATATAATATCTAGTATTGAACTTAAAACCTAATAACCTAATTTCTAATTTAATTATATTCAAAATGATTTAAATATCATTTTGCTTAAAAAGGCTAAATATATTATAAAAACTGTTTTCATTTTGACATCAATAACAATTGTGCACTAATTGAATGCATTTTTTAAACTTATTTTGTAATACCAAATTTCCTTAAAATTTTAATTTTAATTTTGACTATAAATATGCAAAATCCGCTACAAACCCCTGGAGCCCCCTGGGGGGTTCCCCATACAAACATTTCAACAAATCACCATTTTTTGTTTAGAATTGGGCTGACTATGTTTGATTTAATATTAAAATTAACACTCATAAGTATACGTATCTTCTACTCTGCTATTACATAATAATCATACGCCTTGACTATGTTATGTTCTTCAAAAAGATCGATCGGATGAGGGTAAATAACTTTTAGATCACTCCGTGACTATGCGTGACTCTGGGTGACTACCCCAAAATTAATCTGTAGTCACAACAAGACTATGGGCCAAGTTTCAGATCAATTGCATGAGGGGGAATGGGGTTGGCCCACGGCAGACAGGCAGACAGACAGGTCAAAAGTCGGGACATCAGAATTCGTTTTAGAGGTATGATTCCTTGGCAAAAGTTTCTTATTTTGATACCTAGAATATGATTTTCCTTGTCACTTGAGCGGTTTTTTTGCCTCCCTACAAATCGACCCGCCGTAATAATCATATATCTATAATATTAATAGGCAAGGCGATTTCTTGTGACCGATGTTTTGTTCTACCCTTTTATCCCGAATTTGACCAAACGTATATTATTTGAACGGTATTTCTTTTTAGCCGTTTTGCAAATTTACAGATTTTTAAATTTTTTCCTTTATTTTGGATAAATTGAATTTAAAGTTGCTACTAACACATACAGTAAATTATACAATGCTATATAGCACATACATATATGTGTGTGTTTAGTAAATTTGTTAATGTGTTTGTAATAAAATGAGTTTGTTTTTTGTTGATTTGTTAATTGGCTATAATTGATTATCATACTTTTATATTTATGTATTAACAAAATTTTAATTAATTACTCCAAAAAAATGTTCCAGACGGTGCAAATCTGTATATATGGAGGACAGCTGAAAAGAAATTCCTTTTAAATGAGGTATGCTTGGTTAATATCGGTTTGTAACTAAAATTTTTATATCAATCACAAGAAATCGCCTTGCTTATTATTATTATAGATATATTATAGAATTAAGTCAATTTTAGTTAATTAGGTAAACTAATTCATTAAGCAATTAGTAGATCATCTTATAGGTTAATTGATTTTATATAATTGATAAATTGTTTAGTAAATTTTGAAATTTAGCAAATTGGTTATTCAATTTATTGATAAACTTTAGTTAATCAATAATTTTTTGAATTATTATTTTTTTATATTAATTTTAATGTTCTTTGACCTTTGAAATAATCAATAAATAAATAAATTTTTTTTTGACCTCGAGCTCAAAAATTTATTTATTTATTAATATTTTTTATATATTTATGTATTAACTTAGTTTTAAATAATTTTATGAATTATTAAGTATTTATTTATATATTAATATATTTTGTTTTGTTGTTTTACAAATACATATAGCAATAAAAAATCTTTTTTTCGACCTTTGTCATTTTAATGATTAATCATTTTCTGGACCAAACGGTTTTAATTAAACTTCATAAATTAAGTGATTAATCAATTAATAGATTTATTGATTAATCATTTATAAATCGATTAATCAATTAAAAGATTTAGTAATTAGTCGATAAATAAATTTATTGATTAAACAATTGATAGATATAGGGCTTAATCAGTTTGTAGATTTGTTGATTATAAATTACCCGATTTGTTGCCAATAAAATAAATTATTGATTAATCAGTTCTTATTCTTATTGTTTAATCAGTTAGTATAATTATTGATTAATCAATTTATACATTTATTGATTACTCAATCAATTGATTTAACAATCAACGAACAATAAATACATTTATTGATTAATAAATTAATAGATGTGTTGATTGATAATTAATCGATTAATTTTTTTTTAATGACCGAACCCCGCCTCACACTTACCCACCACACCCGATCGAGGGAGCACGCCCCCTTAACGTGGGGACCTCGTACACACCATGGTCTGGCCTCTGGCGGCTTCCAAGAGCTGGCAGGTAGATTGTGTGGACATAAATCAGCTACAGACTATGTTAACAGCTGTTATTAGGAATAGACAAACTTTAAAAACATAAAAAACAAAAAATAGTTAATTGAGGTATTCAACTATATCGCGCTTTACTTTCAATACATTATAATTTAAATCAGCGAAATTGTGTAACAAATTATAATCATGCCAAATTCTGCGGAAATGATAAGAATTAGCATAATTGGTCTTAAAATAGTCCAAATGAAGCGAATTAAAATGTCGTGTGAATCTACAAGGTATGTTAAATTTCAAATTTGACAAAAGAAACTCCGAGTCAATGTCACCATTCGCAATATTGGAAACAAAGGTAACACCTAACATGGTCCTCCTACTCTCTTGAGTTGGAAGACTGATAAGCTTTAGTCTATTAGTGTGTGATGGTAAGTCATCATAACTCCAACCTAAACCACGTAGATAGAATAGCAAAAACTTTTACTGCACAGACTCAATTGCATTGGCGTGAACCTGATAATATGGATTCCTTATTATTGATGCATATTCCAAAATTGGTCATACAAGTGCTGTATACAGCTGATTAGTAACATATGGATCTGAAAACTCCTTAGCCCATCTTTTAACGAATCTAAGAGTAGATCTTGTCTTATTAACAATCATACTAATATGACCAATGAAGTCAAGTTTTCTATCCATAAGATCCAGAAATGTTTGAATGGTATCCAATACTATTCCACTATTGCAATACTCGTTAGAAATTACCCCTTTTCTGTGAGATACCATATGGTTACATTTCTTAAGATTCAGTTCCATCAAGTTCACATTCAACTAATGAATCAAGCTCACGTTGAAGAGTAATATGACCATTTATATTATTGAAAATGTGAAATAACTAAACATCATCAACTTAACATCAGGAGCCGCAATTGAATTTGTGGAAGAAGATTGTAGAGGGGAAACAGCTTTCATATCAAACAAGTTCAGAGGTTCAGAAATCATTGAGGGCAAAGTTTGAGGTATAAAGGTTGTTAATGTGGTTGTTTAATTAATTCACAGATTAATTGGTTAGTCAATTTATATATTTATTTATTAATCAATTTATATATATATATATTAATATATATAAATATATATATATTAATAAATATATATATATTAATCATTATATATATATATTAGGGCGACAATGAAATATATGGGAAAAATTTTTTTCCAGAATTTTAAACAAAAATGTGAAGATTCTTTTGCCACTTGGTCTAAAACTTACTTGCTGAAAATTTGAGGCAAATCGGATAACTCTATCCCGTGCACCTTTGAGGTCAAAGTTCAATTTTTGGGAAGTTCTGTATATTTAACTATAATTGATCTAAAAATATCGTTTTTTTTAAGTATATTCATTTAAATTGTTCAGAAACTGGATGTTTTAGATATTTTTAAAAGTATTCTGAAATATTAGGAGTAAATTTAACCCTTTTTGCTACGGGGGTCAAAACTACACATTTGCTTAAATTAGCTATAAATCCAATATTTAAAAAAAGTGTAAAATATTATTTCTAAAAACGAAAACCTGAAATTTTAAAACCAATATTTAAAAATATATATTTATGTGAATGTTTTTCGTATAGAAGCAAAAGCAGTATATTTTAATTGGAATAAAAATAAGTTTTTAATATAAAAAGTAAGGCAACTTGAAAGGTCTTTTTCGGTAAGTTTGATTAAATGTAATCATTTCTTAAATTATTTAAATTCGCATGCTTCGTATATTGTTGTCGATAGTTTTGAACAACCTAAAAAGAAACACAATAAATATTTAAATGTAAATTAGTTAAATTTAAATATAACTTACTTTGAATAAATATTGTCGCTGCTGTTCATCTTTTGTGACCTTCAGATCACCGGGCTTAAAAAATTTTATGCCACTAGGAGGACTTCCACCCAGAAATATGATAATCAATTCCAGGAACTCTTTGTAGTCATTTCGTGGAAAGTCCTCTTTAACTTTTATATTTGCAAAATCTAAAATTTTAGCGCAATCATCACCTACTGTTTCTTTTATTCGAGGTATTGCTAATTCCGTCATATACTCATCCTTTTTTACGTTCGACCATTGTTTTTTGAATTTTTTAAATAAGCTGACTTCTGGGTCAGTCGAAGAACAAATTTTTGTTTCATTAAAAACAGCTGCTAAAATTATTTCAAACACATGGTGTCTGGATCCTAGGAACAAAATGTCTCTACGTATTTTTTTTCTAATATATTGCAGGCCCCTTTAAATTTGCCAGTGTTTGAGGCGGTTGTGTCAAAGACAAATGCCTCGATTCTATCCAAAACTTGATACTCTTCTAATGAATTATATGCTGCAGATGCTATCTCAACGCCAGTTCCAGCCGGTATATCAGGAATATTAATTATTTGTTAAAAATCGGGAGCGGTTGCAATTATTGACAGTCGGTCTTCGTTTTTTCCTGATATGCCAGATAACAGTTTTGTATCCCAGTGTATCGTTAGTGGCTGAGTATTGAAGTTTTAACCCGATTCGAGTACTATTTGCTTTTCTGAATGCATCCCTTTGCTGATGAATAGACGTGCGATTAATTACATACTCTGATGAGTTTAATCCAACTGCATCCAAAACTGCAATAAGCATGTGAACAGTATCTCTAGAGCTTAATTTTAATTTATCTAAAACTGCAGCAAGTCTGGGCGTTAAAATTTCTTTAGATGGCCTTTTTGTGTTTAAAGTATTTTGTTTTTGTGAGCTATTCAAAGTATCAGGACAAATCGTGGTCATTGGGTCTATTATATGATCATTAGCTTCCGTAGATTCACCGTTTTCTGACTCATCTGAACTTGTTACATATGTAGTAAATCCTATAATTTTTTTTATATGATTATAAAAAAAAAATCAACAATTTTTTAAATATTTTAGGTGGAAATAATGATTTTAGTATATTAAACCCATTGCAGGGTAATAGAAGGCTTTGCTGGGTTTGTAAAAGTTTCACAGATTTATAAAAAATAGTTAATTAATATAAAAATTACCTCTTGATGTTGAAGGAGCCTCTTGATACATTTTTCTTTTAGTTTCTTCCCGCTGCTTCCGGGTTTCACGTCTTTCTTCAGTTTTCTTTAATTTTGCATCAACTCCCACCATGCAACCTTCTCGACCTTTTTCTCTCTGTTTCAACAAAAACAATTTATGCTCCTCGATTTTCATTAACTTAAGTGCATCGGGATGTGCGATGTCAAACAAATTATCGAGTGCATCTTTCCATGCTTCTCTCTTTTTCTTATAAATTTCGGATGTTCTGCTTTTCCGTCTATTCATTTCCCTCCACTCCTCGTACAAGCGAGTTAATTTCTTCTCTGCATTTTGAATTGACATAGTAGGAATCCGAGCTTTTTCCCAAAAAGTAAAACACTCCTTTACCACCAGTCGTACACTGTCTTTAATTTTTAATTTCACAGTTCTTAAATTATAAAATATAACTCTGAGACAATCCCCTATTGATGGAAGTTTACTCCCAGTTAATTGACTTTTTTCAATACCGATGAGATAAATTTCATCTCTTAATAAAGGCATTGTTTAAAACTATTTTTTTGACAAAATACCACTTTGCACTGTTAACTCGAGCATTTAACGCGTCAAACTGATTAAAATAATAAAGCTTTGCAATTATTTGTAATTTCTTGTAAAAAAAAAAAAAAATAGATCTAGTATGCCTTGACTTTTTTGTTTTAAATCCGTTAAATTTAAATATTATCGGTTTGTATCTACACCAACTGATAAAAATCATGTTTTACAGGGTGTGAGGTCTGCACTAACAGGTTACATACAGGGCGGTTCATATATATTTTTATTTCGTAATGAAAACAAAATATTTCAAATGGGTAGTTTTGACCCTAGTAGCTAAAAAGGGTTAATATTTCTATTAAAAATATTTTTCGTTTTTCAGGATTAGTATATCACCTTTTTTAAATGTTGTATTTAAAGCTAAGAAATTTGGTCGTTTTGACCCCCGTAGCAAAAAAGGGTTAAGTTTACTCATAATATTTCAGAATACTTTTAAAAATATCTCAGACATCCAGTTTCTGAACAATTTAAATGAATATACTTAAAAAAACGATATTTTTAGATCAATTATAGTTATATATACAGAATTTCCCAAAATTTGAACTTTGACCTCAAAGGTGCACGGCATAGAGTTACCCGATTCGGCTAATATTTTCAGCATGCAAGTTCAACACTATGTGGCATATTAATCCCATTGGATTTGGGTATAATTCATATCGAAAAGCTATTTTTTTTAGCTCCAATATAGGCGAATACACTATATTTCCCAAAATTTGAACTTTGACCTCAAAGGTGCACGGGATAGAGTTATCCGATTTGGCTCAAATTTTCAGCAAGTAAGTTTTAGACCAAGTAGCAAAAGAATCTTCACATTTGTCATCAAAAATCCAAAGTTGATTTTTCATTGTCACCCTAATATATATATATATATATATATAATCATTTATTAGATTAATTGATTAATAGATCAACAGTTTTATTGACTAATCAATTAATAAACTTGTTTATTAATCAATTTGATCATTTCCTGTTTAAACAATTTATATATTTAACAGCTATTAGATTTATTGATCAATCCATTAATATATTTATTGATTAATCGAATAATCAATTATTATATTTTTTTTATTTAGTTTATCGGTTTGTTGATTAAGCAATTAACAGCTTTACTTATTACTTAATTTATATATTTATTGTAAAAGATTCATTAATCAACTAACAAATATATATAATTATTGGTTAATCAGTTTATACATTTATTGTTTAATAAATAAATAGTTTTGCCGATTATTCAAGATTATGTAAAAAAGTTCCGTAAGTTTAATTCAAAACTTTTTTTTTTAATTTCTATTAAGATTTAAAATTTTTATCTTCAAGTGAACGACTACTTTTTCTTGCAAGTGTACTCACATATTATTTTGAATGCTGCTTTTAGATTATAACTCTCTTACACGAAAAATAAGATTCAGATGAAATTATGAAATATTTTGAAAAACCGTATACAAATCTTGCTAATTAAATAAAAAACAAATTTATTTTCTAAACTCCGCTCTCTCTATTACGCAAATATAGGCAGACTAAAGGCGTTTCTGGGATTGTTCCTGCCTTAATTACTACAAATCTGTTTACACATATTGTCTAATTTGTCAAACTAAATTTAATGAAAACTATTAATGTTTTATTCCAATCAGTCCAGAGTGTTAAGAATACAATCTCTTACCAGTTTTGAGACTGTCTAAACACATTAAAGGTTAAAGACAAAAAAGGGAAATTTTAATATTCATATATTTGCATAAGATGTGTTTTAACATGTAAGAAAATTAATAAAACTTGCATAAAATTATAATGAGTTTATTACCAGAAAAAATTAAATGGAAGTATATTAAAGAATCTTTTATTAAGTAATTTAAATTTAGTGCTTTATTGGAAAAGACCATAAAACAAGCTTATAAGGTAGGTTCTTCTGAGCAAAATGCAAATTGCGTTGAAAAATTGATTTGTGTGACGGAAGACCATTTAGACAGAGGATTGTGATTTTCTGATAGCGGAAAAAGTAAACTTAGGTGGTAAATTTTTTTAGATGTAGTTTGTACTTGTTAACAATGAACAAATGTACATAGTATGATCTTTGAATGTGCCAAAATTTGGCATGCATGTTCTACCTTTCCAAACTAAGAAACGAAAAAATTTCTTGACCTCAGCAAGGATCATATTATATATACATATATGTATATATATATATATTAGGGTGGCCTTTCATTACATGGAGGGAAAAAAGTGCTCTAACTCTCGGTCGCACCCCCTAGAAATATGCGAAAAGCAAAAAAACTGAGAAATATAAAGCTATGGGCCAATAAAAAAATCTTTAGAGGTGGCTCAACGCGATTGAAAATTTCATGTGTGTTTATATGGGGAAAATATAACTATTTTTTTTTTTTTTTTCCGACAAACTGTTATATAACTCTGGATGAGTATTAAATTGTCTTTTCAAAAACCTATAAAACTTCAAAATCGAATAAAAACTCGCAATAGCAAATGCCCCAGACCACTTTTGTGACAAAAAAAACTAGGTAATGAAATTTAATGACATTTTTTTCAACTTTGAGAAATTGATTAAAGCCATAATATTTTTGGTCTCTATACTTAAAAGTACTAAAAAAATTTTCTTAAACAAAATTTAAAAAAATGGATCTGGCACTTCAAAGTTTTGTTAAATACATATTACAAATTATCTGTGTGCATTTTTAAGTAAATCCCTATGTCAGAATTTTTTTTTGACAAGGATTTTATTTTTTGCGGATTTAGAAAAAAAAATGGATTTTTATAAAATATTCTATAAATGTACTCCTTCTAAATACGTTGCATCAAAAATTCGTCACTTTTATATTTTAAATGTTATATTTTATCTTAATAGCCTTTGGTGCAATTATCTGCTTATTGCTCGCGAATATAAATTAAAACAATTTTTAACCAATTTTTTTATAAAATTATTTTATGTAAATGTAAAAACTATCTATATTTTAGATATAACCCAAAGCTAATAAAAGACAATTTATTTAAAGGAATATGAAATATAAAATTAATTCTATTTATTTTGGTGTATTTAAGGATGATTTAGTGTGCGATTCAAATTGTTTTCTGCAATCACTTAAGACTTGCAATAAGTATTGCTTTCTTTAATTTTACAATGGATTATTTTGATACCAGGAGCACTGAAGGGTTACATGAATAAAAATTAACCGAATTATTTTTCTTAAATTCGAAATAGTGGTTTCATCGAGTTTACTAGAAAAACTTGTTTACGGTAATTTTTATTTAAAATATCTTAAAATCCGAAACTGGCCTTGGTAAATAATTGGTTAACGTTCTCGGATTTATTTCATATTATAGGCGTCGCATCTAAAAATTCAACAGCACTTAAAAAATATTAGAATTTTTTAAATAAAATGTCTTTTTTAGCTTGGGGTCATATGTGAGCACAAATCCAAAAGGGTTAATGGGGTCATATTATTTTTTCCGAAAACCTAGGCTATTAAGTTAAAACTACCAGATTTCAAGTTCTAGGAATTTAATTTTCTTCATTAAATAAAGACCCTAAAAGTATGCTAATCAATTATAGTCAATTCACCAATCAACACAAAAACCCACACTCATTTTTATTACAAACACATTAACAAATTTAATAAACACACACATAGCATTATATAATTTTATGCATGTGTTAGTAGAAAATTTAAATGCAATTTACTCAAAATAAAGAAAACAATTTAAAAATCTGTAAGTCTGCAAAACGGCTAAAAAGAAATA